>JACXGI010003849.1:27558-40843 GCA_016801175.1 Esox masquinongy
CCCCCCCCCCCCCCCGACTACCCCCTGCAACACAACCCCACCCTCTCCTTCCTCCTCTCCCTCTCACTGCTGGTCCTAGATGTACAGTAGAGGATGGGCTGCACCCCGCGGCCGGCTGGGGAAGCCTCACTCTGTCCCGTGTGTCTTCGCAGTCTGTGTGAGATTTAGCGGTTGGGTAATCATTCACAGGAGATGCAAACACCATCCATACGTTTGGCTGGGGAGGAAGTGCCTCCTTTTCTTAGAGAATAAGGGAAAGCGATTGTGTTTTGTTTTTTTTGTTTTTTTTTTGATCTTCAATATCTGTCGTCAAGCTTTTTCCTGAAGACATGTTGGTTTTGAAGCACTTCATATGGAAATAAATGAACTGTTTTTTGTACATTGATCAAACTGGGTTGTCCCTTTTTTTTTTTACATGTGATTTTAAAGTGCAATTTATGATGCGTTGTCTGAGTAAGAGTAGAAAATGTACAATGTCTACTGGCTTGCCTGTCAGTCTCCACTTGTTACTGGGACCGCCTGCAGTAATTGTTCTTACAGTATTAAACCTAATGTCTTCCAACCATTACCTGCAGTACACATACCAGATACGTTGTACTTTATGCAGTGTGGATTTCAATTCAATATGCATTCATACAATATCGGGTAATCTATTTAGTTTAATCAATTTCCACATGTAAATTTGTTCAGGCACCCTCTTATGGCTAATGTAACTTCTGATTGCCATTTATGCTGAGTGTTGGGCTAATGAGCATTATGGTTTTCAATTTAAAACCTCTTTGCCTCTACATTGCCCACTCTTCTAGAGCACTGTGATGAAAAGCCATCTCTGGATACTTTTGCACATTGTTGCTAAATCAAGGTCTGAAGGTTAATTTTCATTTTTTCCCTCCACTTCACTTTGTAACAAGTAAAACCTCTGAATACTTGACCAGCTCTGATTTTAGTTTGATTGAATCCACTTATGGCCACCAGGGGTGTCATTTCACTATGGGAGACCAGACCGTATTTTCCTGTGGTGATTTGAATATATAGCTACAGTAAAAGCTCAACTGACTGGTCAGACTTTAGCTGTTGGCCTTCGTTTAATTGAGAAGAGTGTTGGCTGACGTCATCTGAGTTCTGACTTGGTGTTGGGTCTGGGAGGTGTGGAGCTTGCTGCTGTTGGAGGGCTTACAGGCCTGGCTGGTGTTGTCGGGGGGGGGGGGCTGTGCTGTGGGACCGGGACCTCCAGGCCTCCCTCCAGACCAGACCACACAGTGATGTTTACAGAAGCCCAATTACTCCCCTAAAGCTCTGCCATGCAAATCAGGGGAAGCCCTCGTCCCCCTCCCCAGTGCACCTGCCTGCAGTGGGCTGTACTCCTGGAGAGTTGAGAATGTGGCGGATTGATGCAAGGCTGTTGACAGGAACCCACATCTAGTCAACAGGGAGCCTAAAAAGTTATGTCAAAGGGCTCGCTCACATATGCCTCTAAACAGGATACTACTATGAAGCTGTTAAAAGGGGGATGACAGAAGAAAGAATGTGTTCTATTCCACCGTAAGAATGTGCTTGGTAATATGGTAGTATGGTAATATGTTAATATGGTTGTATTACATTCAGTGTAGCAGTCAGATGTCCTATGCGCTGTGGTAAAATGGATCTGTTGTGAAAATAACCATGTTTATCAAATGACACATCCTGACTACAATGCGGTGGTGTGACATTATTTGATGTCTCTATGGCTGGGTATTCGCCGTCTATCAACCATTCAGGTGCAGTGAGTTGACATGTGGTTTTCCCAGGTACTGGGTCCATCCTAGACAATAACAGAATACTGCAGTGGTCCCTTAGTTTTGTTCTCACATAGGGAACCATGTTACCCCAAGACTTAAATGGGCTAGGTTGCCAATCTCCCTTCCCTTGGTCTTCGGTTTTTGTAGAGAAAAAAATCTGTGTATGGAGCGCATTTTTGTTGAGGATTTGTTTCAAACATTTTTCTATAATTTCTCTTGTGTTATTAACACACACTAAGTTTGCCCTGTGAATGGGCATTCCTTGGGTCTCAGGAATAACACAATTTAAATCATAAATGGGGCTTACTATTGACGACAGTATGAAGGTAGAATTTAAGTATCTGGTTTCACGTTTTGGCATGCTGGTCGTCTGCTACTGTTAGCCGATGGCGCCTCCCGATCCCTCCACTGAGACAGACAGGCCGCTTGGACCCCGGCCCGGCTGTTCTGATGGACCCGATGAACATGATAGCCTACCTGTGTTGAGAAACCCTGTCGTCTTAGCCTGCGGATTCCCAGGAGAGTGAAAGGAAGGCATGTCGATGCCCCAACCCTCCCGTCCTCCTTATCGTGTTCCCAGTTCTATTGTGCTCGTCCTTGGTTACCCACATACCCCAGGGCCAACTGCCCCCTCGCGTCATTGAACCTGGCCGGGCACTTTCTCCGCTAAATGAGCCCTCTTTAAGATAATGTTTGATGCGCTGACAAGCAGAACCAAAACACTGCAAAAGAAACTAGGTTTGACATCTTTTAATTGTGTGTCAGAAAAAGAATGATTGCGGCTCGTCGACTGGTTTAGATCACGCTGCTGATATGGTAATTTGCTCAAGTAAAGGATGTGATGAAAGTGGTGGTGTTGCTATCCCGGTAGAGGTCCCTGGAGGCCATTCTGCTTGTGGCTCTCACATTATCCATAAACGTATCAAGATGGTTCCTCGCTGTGCAGTTATTTACTAGTCTCTGTTTTAATTAAGTATGTGTAATTTGTGAATTCAAAAATAGAAAACAGAAAAGTTATTTAAACATACTTAAATGACTGGAACAGGTGGCACAGGCAAACAAGTGCAATAACTGAAAAAGGAGGGTGGGGGGAACAAATTTGCGAATAATGTCATTCATGTTGATGAATTGCTATCTGCAATGTCCTGAACATATGTCCTAGACATATTCATCCTACCGACATTTTCTGATTACATCTGCATTGAATAAGTTATTGTGATTTTCTTTTAATCAAAGCTAGCATCCAAACTGATACATGTAAAAAAAAAAAAAAAAAGAAATCAAACAAACAAACTGCAATGTTAAACTGCATTTGTATTTTAACCACAGTACAGGAAATCAGTGGTATACACTGGAGTTAGTTATAATGATTGACAAGTGATTGAACAGTTCCAATTTAGAACTTATGTTTGGTTACCAGTGATGTATGCTGGTAGTGCTGAAAGTATAAACATGCCCTTCCTGTATCACAGCTCCATAAAGATCCAGTTTCAATCTCCAAACATGACTTCGTCTTGGCCTGGCAGTACAGCTTGGTGAAATAGTTAAGGGTTTTGTCATCCTCATCCGATGTAGTAATTTATTATGTCTCTTTTTTTGCTTTTTCCTCTTGTTTAATGTTCTGCTTTTTAAATTGACTTGAACAAATCCAAACAGCTAGATGTTATTAGGCTGAACATGTGTGGTCATTAATGATTTGAACCTGTGGTGACATTTGGCTCTGATTTACTTAATGCTGGGGTACATATTGCCATGTGGCGTGATTGAAATCAGCTAGGAAGTGGGCTTGAAATATTAGATATTGTGTTTGGAACTGGGGAGGAACAGCTTCCTTGACGCAAGGTCATTCATCAAGACTTAACTGTACAGGCCTGATTATTAATCTGTTAAATGAGCCATGTTGAGGAGGTAAAAAGAGAAACACATACTTGCTCAATGTATTTTTCAATTAAAACTGTCCCATTAGGCTGTAATTGTTGCAGCACTATCCGGGCTTGGGAGAGGCGTATGGGCGGGAGAGCTAGGAGGAGTCAGACTGAGATGGTATCGGGTCTAGTAGACAGGAAGCCTCTCTGTAATCTTGTCAGGTTGGAGATCTGTGTGCTGCCATCAGAATGGCCTACCCTCCGTGGTCTTCAGCAGGCACTCCAGGGGACCTCCTTATCATTTGAGTTTCTAAACAGAGTCTGGCATGAATTGAACCTGGTAGATGTTTATGGTAAACAGTTTTGTCAGGCAAGACATCATTTTAATGAATAATTATTAACACACATTTACAGAAGTTTCCCATTCAACGGTCATAGACTAAATTCCCGGGCGGCATAGACCAATAATTAAATGTGATCCTGTGCATTTAGTGAGACACTAAATTGTTTTCATAGCAACATGCCAAATAGGTATGAGAAAGATCATAAACACTGACGACTCTGGTGCAATATAAATGACTTTCTTAATAGCAGAGACGAGATAGATTGTTAAGCAGAAGCACATTCTATACAGGTTCATATATAATCAGCCAGGTCATAGACAACACAACTGTTAATAGAGGCCATACTGTTTTCAGAGTTCAAATTAGGTTTTCATGGACCACCACCCTGAACCACAAGATGTGGTTATGATATTGGGAATAGCTGCAGGGAAGTGTTACTCTATGAACATACTGTTTCCCATGTTTATCTGCTCAACAACATGGTGGTAAGTTTGATGTGCTGGCAAGGTGCAATTTCTCTCATGCTCCGACAGCATATGTAAACCCAACAAACATCAAGCTACAGTCGAGGGAGTCTAACCTCAATCAGCAGACAGGTCTAGTTGTTGTTCTAACTCGCCAGTTAAAATATCAAAATCAAACTTAATATAACTAGAGGAACTTCAGATGAGTGCCATTCCATACTATGTGAATCATTCTGCAATAGTAGAACAGTAGGAGCACTTCTCTGGTGTCCTTCTCTGAAACACTCTGAAACCCCCAGTGTTTTTTCAAGCTGAAGCCCAGCTTAGTAAGTAAATAGGAATGTTGCATTTGCCGCGAGGAGACGTTGAAATTTGCCAGATGCTCTGTTCTAATTAGGGCCAAGTATTCCCTCTTGTATGGAGCATGTGAGAAACCAGAAGTGCCACGCTGCCCAACCTAACAGACTTGACTCAAGTAAAACTTCAATGTTTGGACTCCAAACACTTGAACATAACAAACACTACGTTGTTATTTGCTTTGTAAACCAGAAGTGTTATTTCAGAGATGGAGTTTGTCATGTCGTGGCTTGTAGACATGAGAATGGTCATACACAATATCCATAGGACTGTCACAGTTTCAGAGCTCTGTGTTTGAAGTCGTTATATAGAAATAACCACCATGTATTTCAGGATCACAGTAGCATCTCGTCCACGCGCATGTGCGTTCTTGGTGTGTGTGTGTGCACATGTCTGTGTGTGTGTACGTGTCTGTTTGTGTGCGTGTGTACATTTCTGTGTGTGTGTGTGTGTGTGTGTGTGTATGTGTGTGTGTGTGTGTGTGTGTGTGTGTGTGTGTCTGTGTATGTACATGTCTGTGTGTGTGGACGTTGGGCCTGTATCCTCTGTATACTGGCGGGGCCGGAGCTAAGGGTATGGAAACCATTTCTGGCAGGAGGTTGGGCTCTAACTCCATTGGAGGCATTAGCCGAGCCCTTGCTAACATGTGCCTCCTGCTGAAGGTGCAGCCTGACTGTGGCTAGGAGCACTGTCATTAAGGATCCATTGGCTCTTTAAGAGCCACAGAGGCAACGGTTTCAGCCAGCCTCACTGCTGTGCCTTTGTGTGTTCCACAAGCAGCACGTAGCGCGGTAGAGAAGCGAACGGCCATTACTCCACAGCTGAGGTGAACACAGACTCCATCTCTCCAATGTGGAATTAAAAAAAAAACATGTTTTACCTCATACACAGGTGCCCACACATCCCAGTTGTTTCATCTTAGCGTTAAGACCGGCGTCCATGTAAATCGGAATGACGTTTACAAAAAAAACAATCTATACAAATAAATATGAATTTTCTCCTTGAAGTTTGTGAATGTGTTGGAGTTTGACCTGGAGCCCCGTTGGGGGAAGGAAACGGCACAGGCAGGAAGTGAAAGGAGACCTCTGAGCTGTAGCCACCCACAGGCCCCCTCTTTACACCCCCAACCTGGCTGCTCTCCTGGGCTGCAGCGCTGGGACCGTGGCCTGGCTCCTGTCCAGTTTCCAGCACTGTGATGGGGAGGGTCATGGTGTGCCTGACCTGAGCTCTGCATGTTGGATTTTGTTATTATTAGTGCTTCATGCCCCCCGGGCTGCCGGTCCCCATTGTGCGGTGCAGCGGTGGACTCTGGAGAGGCTCTGGACCTGGGGAACAGCTGTGCGGGTTACAGGCTCCTGGGGCCCCCAGCACCACTGGCCCTCTCAGCAGTGGCTCTGCACAGACCAGGCAGGAGTTTAAGCACCTAAATTCTATTTATACACTGACTAGTCACTCTGCAGAACCTCATCCAAACACCATACCAGGTCCAGGGCCAATGCCACCATAGAAGAGCAGTGCACGAATTATATGAAGATTTCACGCATTTATGAAGATTCCCTTTTTTGGTCTCGTAAAGCTTTGTCTGAATCGTCTTGATAGAAACAGTGGGTAAAGATAGAGAAGAGAGTTTTTCCTGATAGAGCAGCGGGCCAGATTCAAATCCATGCTGCAGCAGTACTCGTGCACCGGAGGCAACAGCTTAGATCTCTGGACCACCCTGGGCCACTTATGATACACTTATTTGCACCTGCTCTTAAAAGCATGTCATTAGGGAGGAACTCGATTGATTATTTTCTAGTCCTGACAATTGTCGCATTGTTGAAACTGAGATTAGCATGGCCTGAGTTCTTCATTCACGTTAAAGCCATTCGTTTTTCATAAACAGCGCACCATCCGAAATGACTTCCAAGGAGGACGGACAATGTCAGCTTCTCTAAATTATAGGGGCCATTTTTAATATGCCTCACCTTAGTATCTTGATTCGGTCTATTCCTGGCAGATCTCAAGGGGGCCTTCTCAACTGTGTAAATAGCTCTGGAAATTGTGCATGGCCTTTGACTGTCTGTATAATTATGAGCCTCTTGCAGTATTTTACTTGGCAGCCTGAGAGGTTAACCCCTAAGGGCTGGACGCTTGGGGCTCCCTGTCTGACTGGCAGGGGTCTCCTCAAAGCTCTGCTTGTTCCACTGCTTGCTTGGCGGCCTGGGTACGTATCTCTAAGCAACGCTGATCCTCTGGTGGCTGGACTGTGGGGGAGGATGGAGGGGTGGGGAAGGTTGTCACATCCAGCCACAAGTAAAGGGTTTTTCGTTGGTTGGGTGAAGGCTGCAGCGTTACAGGCCCAAACAGACACCGTCCTTGGGATCCAGCAGGAGCCCATTGCATTGCTGCAGGGACCTGCAGCGCTTATGCCATTATTGTCTCTGTGGGATAGTGCCATACCGCACTATATTAGGACTCATCTTTTTATCTGCGCCTATAATCAGACATTCCATGCTATGTAGCAGATGACAACCTTCTTTGAAAGCCGGAAGTCCCCTGAAATACAGAAGGTGAAATGGATAATGTGGTGAACGGCGAAAATGGACTTGAATTCTGAAATTCTGAGGTGAATCCGAATTCTGAGGCTTTATAAACGTCAGTTACTGATTTTAATCATTGCTATTTGATGAGGCTATTAAGTTAGCTTGTTTACAGTACTGAGCTGAAAATAATGGGAATGTTTCTCGTTCTCAAAGCATACCAATCCAAATTGTGCTGTTTATTTTATTTTTTTACCCTTCAGACTGTCACGCAATGACCAAAATTCATTATTTTCTTTAAGTTTTTATTGTGTAAAAATGCTTTTTCATTTGGTCCATTTTCATCTGAGTGGATTTTGGGGTCATTTAAGGGATGTGAAGGCAAGGACCGTGGTAGAAGGTGCAGTCTGGCCTGTCTGACGTGATTGATGATGTTGCCATATGAAATGGCCTGTGAAGATGCAGCCTCTTTTTTGGAGTCACAGCAGAGACTGTAAAAAAGGGAACATATGTGGTTTCTTCTCTAGATTCCCACATTGTTCTCTCTCGAAGGCTCCCCTCCCATGGGCCGCAAAGTTCTCCATGCCCAACACACAACTATACAGAGGGAAATGAGTAGGCGCTCAGGCTCTCTCTTGAGAGGACAGCACTTTATGTATTGCTGCCAAGTAGTATAGATCTTCCTCCGCTTTGATCCTATAAAATAAAATAGATACTGAATGTTGTGTCAAGCAGTGCTTGAGACGGAGGCATAACGGAGGCACAAGCATTCATCTCTGTGGCGTTACCCTTGAACATCTCTCCTCCTGCTCTGCCACCGCTCGGCCGCTTCTGGTGAGTCTGTGTGTGCCTGTGGCCCTTGTCCTCTCAACAATAGCGCGGTCAAAGCCAGGACTGGGGAACAATGGATAGGGGACGTGTGTCCTGTCCATCTCAGCAGCTGTGCAATCAGGGCCTGGCCCTGACCATACCTGGGTGGGAAGCCCTCTCCGTCCTCCATCATGTCCTCCTGTCTCGCAGCACGAGGAGAGCATGGCCCCTGATGAACTGGTTGGCTACAACCTCTGAGGAGCTTTGACCTGATGCTTGATTAACTGAGGCTACAGGTGCCGGTGGGCCTGAAATCAGAGGGGCTAGAAATGGCCCAGCATGCAGCCTGCTCTTGTTATTTTCTTCAATCATTTCTGTACAGTATCACCGTATAATCACAGTAATTCCCTCTTCCAGGGGCTCAAATACTAGCACTTGCAGATTAATCCTAGAGTCCATTTGCGCGACCGCGCTTCAAACGGTAACATCATCTCATTTCATTGAATAGCTCCCTACATGTTTATGCTGGAGAATTCCGGTTTCTTGCTTAGGCTCTGTGACATTCTGCTGTGTTCATCGGTAGCTTCCATTTGCCTATTCCGTGGGGCTTGTGAATGCAGTAAGCAGATAGCAGAGGATTCGGACAATGATTATTACAAATCAATTGTAAAACCTTAACTTAAAAATATTTGACATGCATTTTTATGCTTAATTTGACAGGGAAGTGGTGAAAGATTGAAGAGAGACTTTTTGCTGAAAGAGCAGTGGGCCGGATTTGAACCCATGCTGCAAGAGTATATGTGCACTAGACATGCTCAAGGCCAAAAACCTGAACTATTTAAGATAGACACTAAGACCCCATCAACCAAACTGAGACTCAGTCAGCAACTGACCTCAATTGTCAACTCATCAGTGATTATGGGTCATTTGACCCTATATATTTTAAGAAAAAATCCTGTACTGACTCTTTTTTTGTGTTCAGTAGAAATTGTTCAAAATAAACATAGACTCTCACAAACACAAATTAGAGGAACCGCGTACTTACATATTGTCTGATAATTAGCATTGTGAAAAGTGAGTGGATTATTGTTTTTTTTCGTGTAACATTAGTTGGTGGATCTATGGCAATTGTTCGATACTTTATTGGTCAGACCGGTCATAGTGTTATCTAAAACCAGGCTTCTCTAAACGTGACAGTTATTTTCAAGATATGGCAACACTGGACATAGCCAGGTACACTGTTGGCCATCTTAACAGTTAAGAAGATTTAGCAATGCCGGTTGGGAGAATGAACGCTATTGTTTCACCACTATTATACAAACTCCATGAATGCTGTTACTCAATACTGTGCCAGTTGCTCTGCTCTATAAATCCCGCAAGCTCTATGGAAGTCATCTAAAAGTAACTGAGCGTGTAAACATTACACAATTTGTAGATGGGGTGAAAAGGACCATGAATAAATAAAACACATATGGCGACTCATTTTAGATCATGACCAACACTTTCACCACTACTGGCTGTAATACTATAAAAACCTCAGAGCGCATCTTTAAGCAATTGAGACTTAATTTTGTTTGTGCAATTCGTATACGCATTTGGTGTCGTTAAAGGATAATATCCCTTGATGTTAGATAATTCCTCATGTTGTAGGAAGGCCATGGGCCCAAATACAATAGAAACCATGACTCAGATTTCTTTAAATCCCTGTCTGATGTCCGTAGCTTACTCCGTGTTGAGGAATAAGACCTGCCGTTTTTTGCACAGTGAAGTCACACTCCGAAGGATCTTCTGATATGTGGCCATCATCCATTGCATTGAACGGGATCTGTGAATTGCAGTGTTTCATCAGAGTGAGAAGTTTTGGTAAGAGAATCAAAGAAATTGTTTGTAAAACTCCAAATGTGTGAGTTAGAAACAAACATGAAACCATTTGAAAGCAGGGAGCCTAGACTTCAAGATTGTTACTTGTTACTGGGCGGTCATACTAAATCCCAAATTAACCACTCTTCACTTCACTCCACACACGGCCCTCCATTTGCACTGTCATATGGGCTTCTGCCATTTGCACAAGTCACAATTTCTGACAGAGCGAAAATGTAGCGACTGTGGGGATTAATTAGACCCTCCATTGGCCCCTTCCCACCAGTGTGGAATGATGTAGCCTCTAGTAGCAAAGTGGAACCCCATAAGGCACCATGACATTTTTGAACTAGCACAATTTTACACAAAATAATTGATAGGCGTGTTTAATTAAATGCAGTGCCTTTGTTTATGTCTGTTTTCGAGACTTGAAACATGCTAAACAAAATACCTCCTAAATTAAATGTTCAGTTGTTAATGAGGTAGGAGGGATTGATAAATTAAAATTTCATGCTTGTTTCATTAATTAAAAGTAGACCTGGAATTGCATCCCAATGTTGATCCATTAATCCATTAGCTGCTCTGTACGAGTTACCCTCTGAGTTTTGTGAGAAACACTTGACCATGTAGGGCACTCCTATCAAGTGCAAAGGGATAGGGGTTGGATTGGGATCCACAGTCACTCACTCCAACTTTTACTTACTTTCTGAGATCAGATTTCATCCCAGGAAGAATTTGAGTACCACCGACTGATAAAAGCATGGAAATATTTTTTATATATATAATTTTTTGTGTGTGTGATTTTGTTGTTGTTAATATATCTCTGATATAGGAAAGACTCTTAACAACCAAAAGAAAGTCCACAGTTAAAAAAAAACTCTCACCTGAAATCGGCTTTTTGGTTTGACAATGCTTATTCAGGATTATCCACACGCAGCAACGCAAATCATGAAACGCCTATCAGTTTGGGGTGGTGAAAGCCTATGTTCTATCAGTGAGTAAAATAAGAATTTTTACCATGATTTAACTTAAGCGGCCTATCTGTGAAATCAGGATATCACTTTATGTAACGCTTTTAAAACAATAACCTGCACTCCAGATTACCAGTCTTCATTCAATTGCTATTTCAAATCGTGCCACAGGTTGTGGATGTCATTCATATGTCATCTAGACTTGAGCCTTTCTTCTTGAGCCATTCCAGGGTGGTTTTGTCAGTTTTGGGTTGTTGTCTTGCTGGAAGACCCACATTGTCCAAGAACAGAAGAATATGTACACTGGGTTTAACATTGCCCTCCAAAATACCTTGATAATCTACTGATTACCTAATGTCAAGCATTCAACATTCATGCCCGTAAACAGCAACACAAACCCACAGCGTTATCAAACCTTTCACGTAATTCATTCCAGGCATGGTGTTCTTTCATTTTGGTCGCTGGTGAGCATAGGAAGACCCTACGGCTGAAGGAGACACAAGAAAGCCTGACTTATCTTCTCAAAAACACACTTAAACAAGCCGAAATCTCTGGGGAAAAGTTCTGTGAATCAATGAAACAACGCCAGAGTCTTAGGTGATTCAGATCAGCACTGTTTACTGACTACCAAACAAAGCATTCAGTGAAAAGAAAACCCGGCCTAAAATCAAAGACAGATATTTGATATTGCTGTGGGTTTGCTTGGTTGCCTCTGGTTCTTGGGGTCTTGAATGTTTGTAAGGCATCATGAAGATTACAGATTACCAGGTGATTTAGAGTCCAATGTTTAACACAGTCCAAAAACTAGGTCTGCATTGAATGTGAGTCTCCCAACAGAACAATGACGACAAACACATAAAAAAATCAGTTCCCAAATGGCGCAGCTGTAAATTTCGACAAGGCCCTGGGGTCTTACATGTGGCAGTGCAAATTATTTCAGCACCATCCAGAATTGGCAAGGTTGGTTTTAAACAATATTGCTTTGCCTTGTCACAATGACTCTTTGGGTGACCGGCAAGCTTATTCGTGATTGTTGACCAGTGGTTGTGTTTTCTTCCAAGGCCGTAGTTGCTGGCAAGTACTTCCTTGTTTAGCCAGCAGTGTGACAAGAAGCTGAATGGCATGGACAGAAAGGCACCTATATATATATATATATATAAATATATATATATATATTTATATATTTGACATATTTTACTTTTTAATGTTTTGCCATGTGTATGAATGTTATTAATATTGTGTTTCTATGAGCTACAGCAGTAAGGCAAAATTCAATTATTATTATTTTTTTAATGACAGTGGCCCTAAGAGTGAAATAGCGAAATTGTCCATGGTATGACAACCTTAACACCATTATGTATATTACCTGCCACAATGTACTCATATTTCCGTCTTCTGCCATTTGTTATTGTCACCACTGTTATAAAAAGGTATGCGTGTGTTTCTGGTGACTTCCTGATATTTTTCACTGTGTCCTTGGGCCCCTTAAACCCGGTATTATAAGCCGTTCATTTATTGCATTGCGTAGGACTTGTGTAATGCACTGTACTCTCTTTGTAAAAATATCCAGAAGATACAAAAGTCACAAACCCATTTGTAGGACGCCAACCATTTGAGCTACATATGAGTAAGTTAGATATTTGGAAAATATTGAGTCAAATCAGACTTTAATAGCTGGTGCTACATAGAGATTTGTTCAGAGTCGCTCATGTCTTTGACAGACAAGAGCGACCAAAAAAAAATGTTTTTTTGGTATAGCTACATTGGTCCGAAATTTTAATTTCAAAATGTTACGTTGTATGCACATCTTAAAACAAATCAATATGCCAGTTAGTAGAAATAACAAATGAAGACCCTATTCGACAACACAAGACCCTATTTGTTGACACAAGACCCTATTCGATGACACAAGACCCTATTCGATGACACAAGACCCTATTCGATGACACAAGACCCTATTCGACGACACAAGACCCTATTCGACGACACAAGACCCTATTCGACGACACAAGACCCTATTCAATGACACAAGACCCTATTCGACGACACAAGACCCTATTCGACGACACAAGACCCTATTTGATGACACAAGACCCTATTCGATGACACAAGACCCTATTCGATGACACAAGACCCTATTCGATGTGTTTGTATGTGAATGTTCTTGCAGTCCCCGTTCAGAACACTAAGCTCCGTATTTGCACCCATCTAGTTGGTGGATAACAAGCCCTCCGGTCCTGGTTGGGAGTGGTGCTCCCCACTGCTGCTCCCTCTGAGGCTGATTGGTGCAGTGATGAGCGAATGAGCAGCGTGC
>JACXGI010003849.1:40943-58899 GCA_016801175.1 Esox masquinongy
GGGGGGGGGGGGGGGGGGCTGGGGCCAATTTAAACAGGCCACATGGAGGGAAAACACTTTCTCACACGGCCCGGAGGAACACTACCACACCGACGCCACACAGCACTCCTCTGGCCGAGGCCGTGCATCCTCCCCAACACCACCGCTCCTCCTCTCCGCTGACGCTGTTCAGAGCGCTGGCTGACGTGAACGGGCTGTTTTGCAATTGATTTAACAGTCGTGACGATACCTCTCCGCCGGGGACTCCCAGGGTCTGCTCAAACAACGTCCCGGGCCAACGTAGACCTCGGTCGTCATCTCTCGCCGACAGGAAAAATGCAGACCTCGAAGAACATCTCCAACATCTGGCCTGCGCAGGTGTTTCCTCCAGAGGGGCTAGGTATCAGTTACCCCTAGCGCTGTGAGAGCGCTGTTAGAGCGGTGGTACTGTGGGCTGCCCACCAAGTCCTCAAAGGTCAATATCAACATTGTCTTCAAAGGCCAACCTAATCAGCAGTTGTAATGCTACTCCCCCATTAATGCATTGTCAACCGTATCAAGCCAAACGATTTGGATTTTGCTGGAATGCATATGTAAGTTACCAAGTCCCCCTCCCCATGAAGCAGTGTAAGAGGGTGTCAGGACCAATTGAAGGTGTTCTGTAGAAAACGTATTGTATGGAATAATATAACTCCTGAGAGACTCCTGAGAGTTCAAGCCATAATCTGTTGATTATTCTGGGACACTGAAAAAAAGGTTAAAGTAGGAGGTGCCATTGCCTGGGAACCAAAATGCCTGCCCTCTCCATTCAGATACGTTTCAATGTTGGCGTTAACAATGTTGTTAAAGGAAAGGAAGTTATTTGTGGAAAATATTGTTCCACTTAAGGGAGGGAGGAGGAAGACGAAGTGGGAGGAAAAGGAATAGGGGGAAGAAGAGAGCTAAGAGGAAGAAGAGTGGAGGCCTCAGAATAATTAGTCTGAGGAACTTTGGAGCCTGGGAAAAAACGAAGGTGTGTGAAAGTGGATCAAAGTACTTTATTTGAAGCCGATCCGTTTTGCAAAGGGTTTACTAAACATAAATCTACACCGAGATTGAACTCCAAAAACCAAACATGTTCATGTCATTTCTTTTTTACTGTTATAAAGCCCTTAATTCTCTTGAAAAGAAATGCCTGTCCTTTACATCTGGATGTGATTTCATTTGACAGTCAACAATTGAACCAGCATGCAGATAATAAACATCCAGTCCAGCCACATCAACCCTCCGCTGGTAGAAATCCATACAGCCAGATGGATGATAGCCAGCAAACTCCGGAGTTAAGCCCCGTCTTACTTATGATTGGGTGCCATACAAACATTATATGGGGGTCCGGGTGTGTTGAGGGGGATTGAGTCCCGTGTCAGTCCCCAAGGCTCGGGAGTCTTTCTGCTGCCTCCCTGGGTTGGCCTGGGACGGGGAGGGCAGGCTGCTGCTGATCCCCACACCCTGACCATGCTAAATGGCTGCATTGTGACGGCAGACCCGCTCTCATCTTCATGTACAATCTCTTTTTCCCCCTTTGCTCTCAGCACATAATGACCCCAGACTATGTGACGACAGGCATTGTATCCAACTGGGGCGACCGCAGAGAAATGAAAGATGAAGATCAGATTCAGGGGCTGCTGCAGCTTTTTTTAGTTGGCGTGCCATATCCTGCCACCGGTCGGAATGATTGTAAGGTGGGTGCGTGTGCGCGTGCACGTGCGTTGTGCACCCATGCGTTGTGCACCCATGCGTGTCTGTTGTTTCGTACCCTTGTAATAGTTAATGTCAAATCAGATGTCTAGAGCAAAACATCCATACAAGGTTTAGCCCTGTCATTTGGCACATGTCTTGCTTAACAGGCAGGCCTGGCATAAAAGTGCTGTTCCGATTTATAATGTTACATAATGATTCGCAATAATGACAATCCTTGTGATTTCAGTTATTCATTCATGCTAGCTCAGAGAGTACCTTCTCAACATCAAAGACTTTCAAAGAAAGAGCAGGGATCATACATGAAGCTCTTTGCTACAAATGGACAGATAGTTGTTCATGCTACCATTAGGCCTAGCTTCCAAGTGTCACAAGTGTGTTCACGATGCATGGACTGTATACATTCACCCAAACGGATTCTATAAACCCAGTGGGCCGACCCAACACGGCCGAGTAATTTGCTCATTACTCATAATCTTCTGCGGGAGGCTGTGTTTTTTAATCCTGTTTTTAAACCTTCAGGTTGGCATGACAACTGAAGAAACAGACTTTATTGTTCGGCAAAACGTAATTAGGCACAATACCCATCAGTCTCCTCCTCTTGGCTTCCCAGAAGCTTCCCAAAATCAATCTTTACCCCCAGTGAACAATGTGGTATGTCACGGTATACCTGACAGGTATTCACCTCCTCTTGGCTGTACAGTCTAGCCCTGTCTCTCACTCCGGCTCCGGCTGGGAAACCCCCTCTCTCCATTACGGCAGCAAGCGCAATTTAGGAATCAACCTCAGGAACACTGATGGCTGGCAGTGAAATCTTTTTCGTTTAAATAAAGCGATGTGAATATAGAAACAAGGGAACACACAACCCATTGTGTTACACTGGTATACAGATGGGTCATGGAA
Source organism: Esox masquinongy (assembly GCA_016801175.1). Taxonomy (NCBI): domain Eukaryota; kingdom Metazoa; phylum Chordata; class Actinopteri; order Esociformes; family Esocidae; genus Esox; species Esox masquinongy. Next base: position 43,563 of record JACXGI010003849.1, read on the forward strand.
ATCCCTGTTGGCCATAGATAGGCTTGTCTTTTGCAATGAAAAAGCGTATTGATGTCCTGTGCTCCCAATGCAGAAGAAACAAATTGCATGTATGTAGGTTCATGTCATGATTTGTATGGCATACGAAAATAGCATAATGAGAATCCATTGACTGGGAAATGATGTATGAGTATGTATGGAAAATATAGACATAGAACCATGATGGATGAGAACAAATACATCTCAGATTCCTTTTAAACATTTTAAGTTCCTGATAAAATATTCAAATAGCTAAATATTTAAATAACTTAAATGGTTTATATGTTTATAAAATATAAAAAATAATGTTTTTTTAATGTTTTCTTTAGATGGACCTCAATTGCAGCCACTTCCATTAAGAAAGGTCTAGTTTTTTGCATCACTACTGCCACCTCTGTTTTGTATGATTACACTATGAGCAGTGTGGCCAGGGAGATAACATCTTGGGTCTCGAAGGACGATTTAAAATAAATAAGACTAAACTGCTTCTAATTTCATGTTGTCTGCTTTTTCTATGTTTATCTTGAACAAGGTTTCTCAGCAACTCCCACTTTTTTAATTGCTCTTAATGTTTGTGTTTTTTTATGAAGTGACCAACTGTTTTTCGAGTCGGTCACTTCAAGTTTGAGATGTTATCGACAGTGATCTATGTCTCTATTTGTCTCTCTCATACACATTCATTCACACACAGTGGCTGTCAAAGTATATACAGTATAACATAGCATACATAGGTCAGGCTTTGATCCACTTCTAGAATTGTCAGTAGCGGCAGGAAAAACAGTAGATTGAAATCGAGGAATGCACAGAGGAGTGTGCTGTTTACTTGTACACTGGCAGCTGGTTAGCTACTCCCTCTAACATTTTACCCCCCCCCACTCTCGCTTTTCAATTCCAGCTAGACCCCAGGCTCAGCCACAGACTGGCGGCTGAAATATTGTGTGCTGAGATCAATGCAGTCCTGAGTGAAATGTCAAGCGCGTCCCTGCTATGTGTCAGGCCGCGGAGGAGTTGTAATGGTTATTGATCCGCTGTGCGCTTAATGCAGAGCTGCCTCACCACTGTGTCGCCCAGCTGCAGCAGATAGATATGTATGAGATGAGCTAAAACTGAGAAAATAGAAAAGAAAGAACCGTTCTCCTCTTCCATCCCTCCCTCCCTCACTGCAGATTGATCTTCCTCTTCCTGCTGATTCTGACTGGGTCTGTCATTATCTTACTCTGTCATTAGGGGCTCTATTGACAGCCTTGGCCTGTCTGTGTCACTCTATTGAGACAGCAACACTTTTTCCTCGCAGTGTTCCCTACATTTATTAAAATCCCTGACAGCCTCGCTGGCCTTGGAGCGCATTAGGGACACCTTAACCCTTTGCTGCTGGCGAGCTTCTCTGGAAAGATGCTTGAGTTTGATGGAAACTGTGGAATGACTCATAAACACGCTAACCTCAAGAATATGTTCTGTAGTATACCTGTCCTTGTGACGGTATTCTGGTATGCGTTGCGTGACGGGTTATGATGATCCTGGTGGTTTAAAGTCAAACCACCTGTGTGGACTGTCTGTCTGGAGTCATCCACTGATAGGACATTACAACTGATTGGTCTTGTTCATCAGGGTCTAGAAATTACGTGTGCATCACTTTGATGGAGGAAAATCCCTCTGTTACATGACAGCGACTGATTTCCTCATCCAGGCACGATTCCTTTGTCTCTTTCACCGCAAGTCAACTATTTGTTATATTAATAAATGTCAGTCGACCAAAGACATTTTTGTATTTTGTTATATGATACGCACAAATGTGTCAGACGAATATATTATGCTAGTATTAGCAGGTGGTGTTAAACGTCAACAGTGTCCTGGAGAAATGAAATTACGTCGTGATTTACTCACGTTACCTGTACCGTCATGAGATGTGTTTTCAATTTAAACATAGCAGAAGAAAACATTTTCAATACACGCTTTTCATAGTCCATGGATGAAATACTTTAAGGCTTCAAGGCTCTCATCCACATTTGATCGTCATGTAAAGGCAAATACTGACTGGCTTCAAGGCTCTCATCCACATTTGATCGTCATGTATAGGCAAATACTGACTGGCTTCAAGGCTCTCATCCACATTTGATCGTCATGTATAGGCAAATACTGACTGGCTTCAAGGCTCTCAGCATCTTGAACGTCAGTGTTTTCATAGGCTTTTTATTTCTGCATTCCTGCTTGAATGTGCTCAGCCTTTGTGCTATTCTCTGGTTCTGAACTATTACCATGGCGACTTGACAAGTTGGAGACATTTCTGGTGGCTGTCAGAGAAAGCGCTGCAGGAGGCTCCTGGAGGCTGCTGGGAAATGCTGGGAGCTGAGTGTTGGTGGCGGGACCGGGCTATTGGTGCCTGCGAGTTGGACACCCCTCTCCATGTCATCCGAGGCACAATCAGGTGTGACCAGGGGGTCTCTGACTGGCTGGCTAAAGTAGCACACAGGCTGCTCAATGGGACAGAAGTTATTGGGGGGTTGTGATAAAGATGACATGGTTGGTGACAGAAACTCATCATTTGAGTGTGATACAAGTATTTGAGCAGCCAGGCTATAATGTTGCTCGCCTTGCCTGGAAAGATTTATCCCAGATTGCAGGGCCTAAGGGGTCAGCAGCCCATACATGTGGGAACAGTTTAAGGTTTGTCTGAATAAATTGCAGTTTTCTGGGAGTATACTAACAACCCAGAATGGACAACATCCAGGTGTCAGCTAGTCAAAGAAAAATAATAAGCAACACTAATCAGCCATTGATAGCAGGGATAGTTTTGTGTTGTAACAGGTGGCTTTAACAGTTCATCATTTACACAATAGTTAGATAGTAGTCTCCCATGGAAATACAGAGTATTCATACATTAGCTCTTTAGTCTGGACAGGGCAATGCCTTTCTGATTTGGGCATGCATTAATTTTTTTCTGCCAAATATTTTACTTTAATTTCTGTATATTATTTAAGATTTGCAGACATTTCTTCTCAAGCATTTTTCCATAGATGGTGCACAGTGTAATTATGATCCCAGAGTTTAACAGGTATACCGTTGTCAATATGTATGTTGGTCATTTACTGAAGCACAAAGAATTTCTTTCTCCATAGAGATTGAAATTATAGTCTGGATCATGCTTGCCAAGAATCTTTTCTATCTTTTCTGTTGGGCGGAAATGTTTAATCCGACCCCCACTGGGAAACAAAAAGTAATGCATATCTCACTGTCTCTCCTGTCTGCTAGCGTGATGAAATCGACATTTTAATGCATTTCAGTTTTTCGAGAAGAGAGAGTTGATAGGCAAGGGAACATCATATTTATGAACACCTGGGGTTTAATGCACTCCACAATACTGTCGTTCCTCTGTTCCATTGGACGAGACATGTTCTGCATTATAAAGAAAAGGCAAACCTGCATTCATGAAGTCTAAAGGGCATGTCAGTCGTCCTGCCTCTGAGAGAGGTAATTATCCTTTTCCTGTCACAGAACAACAAATGATAGCCAACTACATGGATGCATGCAGGAGCTGAAATATCGTCAGTAAGAAGGAGAACAAGGTTTAATTTTTCAGGCAGCTGCATGTCTACTTTTATCATGTTGTTATTCTCACTGGTCATTTGTCTACTTATGTTTTTGTGTACAGGCGTATGTTTGAGGGAGTGTGTGCGCTTGTGTTTATGTCTTTGTTTGCTAGCTTTTGAGGTTTATATGGCCCTAGATTAACATATTTATTTATAGTCCTACACTTTCTTACAGTCATCTTTTTGTTGTAGCCATTTCACACTCTATATTGTCCAAGTAATTTCCCTTTCAGCATCTCTGTTTTTTACCTTTCAGAAAGAGCCGTGAATGGAAGGAAAATTATCACAATTACTCATATAATTGAGCAGTCTTTGTAGCAAGTGCAGCTTCAGTAGCCTTTTTCCATCAGCCAAAATGGTTTCATTATATGGGTTTTTCATATTCCCTGACACCGGGCTCCACTGAGGGTCTGGCGCGTGGATGAGATGCAGCGCGAATCATTAAGGTCACAGTAGGAATAATTATCCCAGCTATGGAAAGAGCATCTAGGGCCATTTCTCTTCCCCAGTACAAATGCAGTGTCCGCGGCTTTTAGTCACAAAGAACTTTGTAACAAATGGAGCTTCCACCTACTACTTATACACAGAAGAGAGGGGTAGAGTAAGAGACTTGTATCAACATGACAATTTTCCATCATTAAGACTAATGACAAGCACGGTCTGTGGGGATCAAGGGGAACACAAAAAAAGAGCACAATCAGGTGTTGGCTGAGTGCTGACCTCCTTTCTGTCTTTGTTGGCGACTTAACTCAACAAAAAACTAGAAAGGGGTGCCAGACGAAGGCCCAGAAGCAGCTGAACTTCAGGCGGCAGCCTACTCCTTCATGGCAAATGACTTAATTGGTAAATTTGCATTTTTCCTATTTGTAAGGAAAGTAATTACATGAGACATACATTTGCATCCATTTATGTAAGCATTGTTTTAAGATAGGTCACAGAAAATTAAACAAATAATTAACGTATGTTACATTTATCCGGTCCTATCTCTTTCACTTTCATTCTGTTTCTTAAGATCATGAAAACCTCAAAGTTAATCACATTTTCCTCCCAATGTCTCTCTTTATGTAAAGTCTTGGATTTATTGTCTGAAGACTGAATGTCTGAATATTTGGATTCCCAGTTCTTTTCAACTGTGAGCCAACAGATACAACTGTAAAACATCAGAAGTGTCAATGTAAGACTGGTTTCTTTTTATTTTAACTAAATTAAGGAACAGCCATATATTTCAAAGTCCTTTTTCTCCAGCTATACTTTCATGTAATTGGTCATTTAGTGGCCAATTTCAGGCGGTTTCGAGGCTTGCCACCACGGACTGACCGCTGCTGGTGCGGTAATGGGGAGCAGCGTTTTACAGAGGCCACTGGGGGGTTGCCACAGTGTGACCCTTAGCTTTTTAGATTCTCAGGTGAGGCAGCTGATCATCAGAGGCAAGGGGGCAGATGGACCTGCAATGTATCATTTCTCATGTCAAATAGTATCATACTGTTTTAATAAAGAATTTAACTAGCTGCTTTTGTTTAACTTGTTTTATTTCTGTTATGTCCAGACAGTGTTGAGTGCAGAATATGGCTATGAACACAATAAATAAGGTCCCTATATGAGCAGTCTCCTCTTTCTCCATATGGAATCTCCTTGAAAGAGATGGAATATGGTAAGTCCGTCAATGAAATGTTTCTCAGTGTGCAGGTGTCCATTACTTGCAGTGTCTGGAGACAATTATCTTTGCCTGATCTTCCAAGATTGATGTGGTACTCCACAAAAAATTCCACAAGCCAAGCCTTGCAAATACTCAGTCTTGTGAGAAAATAACAATGAAAATATTGTCCAAAAGTCATATTATATGCTTGGAAAAGCTGAAAATCACATTTTCTAAAGCTTGGATGAAAAACCTGCATATTTACTCAACCTTTGACAGATGCAATTTTGTGTATCATTTTCTCAAAAAGAAAAAAAGAGGAAAAAAACCCACAACAGTTGAGCAGTTGAGACCCTGCTATTTCCAATACAGATTTATAGAGACAGTGTTACTGCTTCGAGATTTTAGGAGCCGTGCAGTGCTTGTTTGGTGTAATCTTTTTCTTGATTGGAGTTTATCTAACTCTACATCAGGAAGTGTCTCAGACAGATGTGTGATGTAAGAGCAGAAACTCAGACTGACCCACAATGTGATTGCTGGGTCATTTTTTTTTTTACCCATGAGCAACTAGCCCAGCTTGGCTGCATGTCCCTCTGGAGCACTGGCTCCTGTCCTGCAAAGACTATCAAAGAATAGGGTAGGACTTTGAGCCTGTAGTCAGCAGACACCTTTATCCCAAACTACGCACAGTGACGCGTGCATCCATTTTACATACGGTGATCCCAGTGAGAATCTAACTCACTACCTTTGAAAATAAATTAAAACATTTCAGTTATGTTTCATTTTAGGGAAGCCACACTGAGACCGAGGTCTCTTTCACAGATTAACCCTGTTTACCAAAAACACATTCTTCGTTAAAAAGAACCTCAACCAACCTCTTGAAATACCCCAGAAGCATAAATTCTTCCACATCTACAATCTGCCTCCATATGCATAATATTATGAATACTATTAATTTCCTTATGTTCATTACTCTGTTAGACTGAATCCAAAACATTTTATGGACTGGTAAGGGTAATGGATAATGGAATTAAACTTGCTTTCTTGTTCAGATATGACTCACTGCTCACTGACATTGCAGATCACTGAATGTACATTACAATGAATGCTATTGTAATCTTGCTACACACTTATTTAAACAGTTTAATATTTTAAAGGATGTCACTAATATATCCTGCCTTGTGCTTTCTGTTGGAAATAAAGGTCAATTGGTCTATGGTAAATTATTCAATTTATTATAAGAAAATGTCAAGCACACATCATCGTGTTATACACGTTTTCTTAACATATAAGCATTTCTATAAAGTATAATGACACCTCAACCTTATAGTTCAAACAATTTCTAAATGGCATAAGTCAGTATCTACACAGACTAACATTGGGTAAATCCAAATCAATTCACTTTTTGATGCTACAGTAGTTTGAACAGGAAAATAGACCTCTAAAGCTGACTTTGTGTCAGTACCCAGTGAAGCAACAAATTGCATGAAGGCAAAGACCTACAAGGGCAGAGGAGAAATTAGGGGAAAGACTGTTCAGAGAATTTGCTCACACCGGATTTATCATATTTGTTCAGTCATCTTTATTAATCAAGAGCATGTTTTAGACATCAATCAGATACACATCAATATTATTGGAACTCTGATAAAAGAAATGCATAATTGTAGACTACAATTGGGTTACTTTACTAACCTAATTGTAGATTAGTAAAGTAGATGTTAGTTTTGAGTTGGTCTTTTTAAAATTCTGCAGAAGCTAGAATCAGCATGAATAATGAATACAATATTTGACAAAATATAAAGAATTATAACACATACATCCACAATAAATTAAGAAATGTAAATTTTTCTCAAGATTAATTATATTAACAAAGTACAATGTAAATGATTGCAAAAGCTGCATTCTGTAATCAGAACAATGACACACAGAACCCAGAAAACAGAACACCTAGTTAACCACAGACCCACAGAGATTGGAACCATTATTATTCAGATCACAAGGAAGATGAAAAATTGACCTAGAAGGGATACACATCAAGATCACATAACTTCTGTTGAATTTGTCAGTTTATGCAATATAAAATAAAATATGCTACCAAATATTTAAGCTGTTGAGACACGAAATGTTTCTCCTCTTCTTTGAATCGCATAACCGTCCAGCATGTTATGACAACATTGTTAACTAATGATCAAATGAAAATTAGCTGAGCAGTGTATAGTAACATCTTATACATTTGACCATATCTGTCAGATCATAAGAAAATGTCACATGAACACAACGTTTACCTCTCCGGTGGTCATCTTGGAGAGTCCAGTATATTAGCGTTACAAGTTGGTCAGACTTGCCATGGATAGCCGTGTCTCACTCCTTTCAACAGAGGAAATGTAATTAAATGGAGTATCCTGTGCCACCAATAACAGTAATTAATCATTCACATTTACTCACATTATATCCTGGACCTTGTACAGTCTGAAGAACAGAATGCATTTAGCAAGTCCCATAGGAGCTGAGATCTATAAGAAACTCATTTTTTCCAAAAGCCACATCATTAATATTTGGCGGCTTAAAATGTAGGTTGGCAGGGGGCAGTTACAGAGGGGTTTCCATTAGGGGGCTGAAATGAAGACTGGAACACTTCAGGCCCTGTCCTGTTCCACCTTCCACCCTCTGCACTGGCTGCTAACCCTCAGGTGAAGTACAGCAGGTGTTAAAACACACTCAGCCATAGAGCTACTCATTGCTAATGAGTCCTGTCTCCTTAAACTCTCTCTGATGCTTCCATGCATATAGGGCTTTATTTTCTGCATCCTAGTTAGATCACCGCCATGATTGCAAATGCAGATGAAAAAATCCTTTAAGACTGACCACTATAATGAAACTTCACCTGGAGGAGCCCTGAATGAAAAGGCTAAGGCGTGTCCTTAATTGCTTCTTCAAGTAGTGTTTTTACATGCTGTGATATGTATTACTTCATATACCAGTTAGTTTGAATCTAGCAAAATTGAACAAAATATATATATTGTGTGTGGTTGTTCTTAATCAAAATATTGGTTTAAAATAAATAATTCATTCGACACGTTAAAGTAAATTTAATATTTGCCCTGTCTGAGAATTGTGGATATATTAAAAGAAAATCTTATTGTAAACATAGTGAATACAGTGACATTTGAGAAGAGCATTTTACTAGTAAAGGCTGGCTGTGCGTATTATCATTTATGAATAATAAGTAGGCTATGTTTGCAATTTTCTTCAGTGAAACTATGTGATTCCACCTCTTTATAATGCCTTTCTAGTAATTAATCACGTTTTCTATGTTAAGGGTCTGAAATCTAGGCTATAGGCCTTTTGCAGAACACGCATGTTCATCTTCAGTTTGCAGATACTATAATCGCGGGGAAATAATGACAGTTATCAGTCGCACCCACCAAGTGCCCATAAAAATCGGTCCTCTGTTCTGGAAGATGATAATTATTGGTTGTACTACTATTATCATTTTCGCTGGTGATGGAGCAACCCTTGAAGTATTTTTCGAATGTAATTCCAGATATAAATTACTTGAAATTGGGCAATTTTAAAAGAGAGAAGTGCAGTTTTCCTTATGAGCGTAATATATTATAGAATTCTTCAAAACCAAGATATCCACTGTCAGATGCACATCGCAGACTTTATTGCTAACTATGATGTCAGCGTTCGCATTTTAAAAACACATTCGTAAGTTGCATGTTCAGCTTTGATTTCAATTATGCCTAATTAGGTTGATAATCACAGTGACGGAATTTAACTGCCTTTAATTTGTTATTCAGGTGGAGATTTTGAGCTGCGGGGGAACAGTGGTATTTCTGCTTTCCGTTCATCCACAACAGACGGACTCAATAACATTGAAAAGTAAAATGAAGATCTGTATATTTGCTGCTTCTTCGTCACCAGCAATAAGTGGTGCACAATGGAATTTTTGTGATCTCCGATATTGGAGAAGTATTTTCTTTTTTTTCATCACCTGATTTTCGATATTAAGTAAGTGCATATAATGCCTAATCGTGTTAACACTTAATCTAAATGTTGATTGAAATGTGTAGCTCATGTATTTTAGGTAACAGTCAAGTGATCAACCTGCATGTCGAGTGATATGGACCAGCTGTTTTTTTTTAATGTTTTTTTTCCTTCGAAAACTGAACCTATAATAAAGGGAAACAGCTATACTCTTTAGTCAGTAGTCAGTTTAGTTCAATTAAACGTTCTCAGAAAATCATTGTTCAATGTCTATAGGCTACTGTCTTAATGGGAAACTGGCCGCACCCCCCTAAACCTCGCAGGGAATTATATGAATTGATGGAGGCTATGTTTAATATCAGATTGTATGACGATTTAACTGGCCTTCGTTGTTGTGTTATAGAGCACATCGACATGTTTGTCGATTTACTCATTAACTTGAAATTAATGACTGAACAATATCTAGGCCGATGTATTCATCAACGGCTCTATGATGGCGTTTTCTGGAACAAGCTGTACAGATGAGGTGATATCTACATGCCCGGAAGACTTTGGCTACAGCATAGACCTGGATGGTCGCTCGGTCCATACAGCTACATTATTATATCAGCTACTAACTTTTCATTAATCACAACTAAGGGAGCTGACATACTGAATTGTATGAATTGGGAAAGCTAGGCATTAAGGTCAGCCAAAAGACGCACAATCTGAAAAAAGCGAACATATTGTAGTTCTACTTCATTTGAAAAGATATTAAGTAGTAGGCCAAAATGAGAAATGTATGTCTTTTCATCGATGTATATATACAGGTGAGATCTGTATATAGGTATATATATTTTTGTATATGTATATACATGTGTAAGTACCCGTGTAATTACAAAATAGCAAATTCCCAAATGTTTTGTTTAATACTATGCTTCATAATGTATATACATAGAGTATTGTTTTGTAAAGTCCTGAAGCAGCATCATGGTTACAGTGATATATCCCGCACCGAGAACAATCAACAGAATTGGATAAATAAGGCCAAACTGTTTGTTATATTATAAGCAACTTCAATGAATTTAGTTTTTGGGCATGGAATCACTGCTCATGTGGCGAATAGAGAAATAAAAAGCTATTTCGAAATATGTCGCAGAGACAGACCAAGAGGGCTGTGGTTGAACAAATATCCAGTTGGAAAAATGTTTTTATTTCTACAACATTATATTTACGCTTGTAACATAAGCCAGTTACTGCTTAATCGTATAAATTCAACCAGGTCTACTTTGCTCCGATAATTGAGATCACGAGCCATTGCAAGTGTTAAATATATGGCTAATTATGCGTATGAAAATTAAACATCAGTGTTATGCTAATTCAGCTTGCTTCAGCTGCGGCTCAGCGCACTTGAGACTGGCATTTAATCAAATAGACCTGTGAGTTATACATCTACGCATGTGAACACCAAAAGACACTATCAATAAAGAGCAACGATAATCTATCAGTTTGTTTTGAGAAATTTAAAAATAAAATACATTTTTTTTCCGATAGGCTATAGCCTATACATTTATGTCTCAACAGTTATCAGATTATTTTTTTATTGTAATGATTAATTTGTATGAAATAGTTGTTCAATAATAACACTCTAATACTAGACTGTATCTTAATGTTTGAATTAACAATTGGCCTATCGACATAACAGGATATAACAGTATCATATGGTTGATAACACTGACTATTTATTAGAAGCAAGAGCATTATTATTATTATTATTATTACTACTACTACTATTAATAATAATAATAATTGCATTATTAACATGATTATTATCGTTGTTATTTTATTGCCGTTTTAATTATTTTAATGTTATGTTTTTATCAAATAGGCTCACTTCAAATGTGTTATTTTTTCAAAGATGTCCTTTTGTATTTTGGTTATAGTTTTCTTATGGCTCTCCCTGCTACCTAAGCACTGTTTTAATAAACTGACATCTCAGAGCTGAATCTCAGGTTTTGTTGTTTTTCTTGAGTTTATCAGGTCCTTCGGACCCTACCCGCGGATCGCCAATCGGCATCATTCTTGGATACAGTGGACCAATCAGCGACCGTCTTTGATGAATATTCATGAATCCCCGATTCAAACCTTTGAGCGAGTTTGTCTAGATCCACTGCATCATACGTAGACTTTTCACAGACACAAACTACATTTTCTTATGAATGGAAAGAGAAAAAATCTGTACAGCTTAAATTGGGATCCATCCTTCACTGAGATCATAGAAGAAAACAAAAAAGGAAGAGGAGAGATCCGCCAGAAGAGATGACAATGACTACAATACCAGAAGGTCTTAATAGCCCTGTCTCAGGAAAACCCGTTTTCATGGAATTTGGGCCACCGAGTCAACAAATGTCGCCTTCCTCAATGTCTCACGGACACTATTCCATGCACTGTTTACATTCTTCTGGTCATACTCAACATGAGAACTCGTACAGTCCAGCCTCATCATTTCCTAGATCTTTAGGTTATCCATACGTGAACTCTGTCGGCAGCCATTCCTCAAGTCCATATCTCAATACAGTGCAGTCGTACCAAAACAGCTCGGCACTAACACAGACACGGTTAGAAGACACAGGTAAGCTTTAAACTTCATGTTTCACGACTATAAGTTTATTAGAACCTTTTGGTTGTGTTTTTCGGTCTAGCAAGCAAACGTTGTATTGGAAAAGCAACGCAGATGTTGGGGTATTAGGGTCGGTAATTATTTATTGCGTAATGCTATAAACAATGTGTGCAATTAAGGGTAATTATACCTAAACTACAGCCTGTAAAACTTGCACTGTGATGCTCATTGCTGTGCAGCGAAGTTGGCGAGCTGTCTCCTGATTAATTTAGCTATTTTCTCCGGTTCTCAGCGCCAGAGACAGAGAAGAACACAGTTGTAGAAGGCGGAGAGGTGCGGTTCAACGGGAAAGGGAAAAAGATTCGTAAACCAAGGACTATCTATTCCAGTCTGCAGCTACAAGCTCTAAACAGAAGATTTCAACAAACTCAATATTTGGCACTGCCAGAAAGAGCTGAGCTCGCAGCTTCGCTAGGTCTCACGCAAACACAGGCAAGTAAACGTTTTTTTCACTTTTGGATACATATAGTTTAATGCACTTTTGATCAGAAAAAACAATTGTAGGGCACTTAATGACAATGGCTATTTATTATATATGTTTTGTCACGTTACAGGCCACTGTCCTTGTGTTTGTCAGTATATATTGGGTTCTTATTGAGTATTTTGAAATGATTTATCATCATGCACATGTTCTATGAAAAGGCTTTCAAGTATTTCTCGGTACGGCCTGTGAACGCACTTATTTCTGAGGAGCAATGTATTGTAACTCCTGTTATTATTCATATCTTAATTGTGAAGTGTTCTGCAAGAATTCATGCGTTACTTGTTCGTTATTTGGAACATAACCAACAAACAATGAAATCGATTAGGATGAGTCAACGTCCCATGGACTTGTTGGGAAGACATTTAGTAGCCTATGTTGTTAAAACATTATTTTAACATTCCAAGTTGTATATACTGCTGACCTATCTTGGGTTGGCTAGTCTACAGTTTATTGATATTTCCCAACTAGCTAATCCTAACCGTGATTCTCTCTCTTTTAAGGTAAAGATTTGGTTTCAAAATAAACGATCGAAGTTCAAGAAACTCATGAAACAAGGTGGTGGCACAATTGACACCAACGCTTTGGCCAATGGTCGCGGACTTTCGACTGGCTCCCCGGCAGCACCGGTTTGGAGCTCACCCATCACGGTGAAAACATCTGTGGGTACACCAGGTTCTTACATTCCAAGTTATACCTCATGGTATCCAACCGCACACCAAGAGTCTATGCAGCAACCGCAACTCATGTGAACATAACTGTGAGCTGATAGACCTGCCCCGCCCACTGTACCGCCATGGCCCTTATCAGGAGATTTTGGGTCAACCACCCAGCGTGGCCTAGCACTGGCCAGCTGCAGCCATGCACAGAAATCCGGAGTTTGCTCCAAAAGTTGTCAGGTGACATAGCGGCCCTCACATCGACCGACCGCTCCGAGAACAGCCTGGGAGAGGAGAGACTGAAAAGGCATCGTCTGCGCCTAAGGGCTTGAAGTCCTTTTATGTCCAAGACAGACCCCGGAAATTGTTATGAAAAATGGGTCCTCAAGCTGCTGTAATTATCTTTTGTGACATTTTTATAGGCTATGTGTTAAAGTAAATATATTGAGCTGTAACAAGTCAGTGAGAGTATATTTATGTATCCTATGTTTGATTTTAAGATTTGCTAGATTTCTAATCCCTATGATGATAAATATAAGCCTGATATCGCGTGTAACCAAGGCTTAGCAGATGGCCACTTCAATGAAAGTCATCATGGTGATTTGACCATGAACTTAAACCTAGCATTTAAACAAACGAAACTACCATTGGTCTATAATGTACATTTATATTATTAGTTAAAAATTAGTATTATCGTTTTGATGAGCATGGAATCGAGTTGCACGCGCTATAGCGCCAGCCACATATTTCTACCATGCTGTTTATGTGTTAATTTAAGTTAAATTATTTCCTTTTTTCGGTATGTTTATTTAATATGCAGGTGTGTTTGACTTATAAAACGACAACAACGAGTTGTTTATTCTGCACTATTGCAAGCAAAACTCCTCTTCGACTACGGAGCCCCAAACGTTATGTGAACAATCTTAAATAACAGTTATTTCATGCGAAGAGAATTAAGATCATCCTGAAGTTGAAAACATGGTTTGTCATTGTTTGTTATGAGTTGCGCGGGCGGATGTACATAAAGACAAGAAATAATAGGAATTTTTCAGCTTTGGTTTGTGCTGTAATCGATAGGCTACCTTGTGAAATAGGATTTTTATGTGTTCATTAGGGTGAATGTATTTAGCTGTCTATAGAAATATTTAGTTTTGTATTGATTACTTTAATTTATTGCTTTGGTTTATTGAAGGTATGTACATAATGTTGGAAACAGTAAAACTATGATTTGAAATGATTGTGTCAGACTATTTACAATGGGATGTAGGCACTAAACCACGTTCAAAAAATGTATTAATCGAATGGCGCTGCCCTCATAGTGAGGTGGTAAATATTAAAAACTTAAAAGAATCCGTATGACAAGTCCATGTAAGCCTGCGTTATGACAGCTTTGCACCGGTTAGATGCACTGTGATGAAATAAAGCAAACCTAAGTGGTTATTCATTTGTATCAGCACTATATGCAGCATTGTCTGTATGCTTAAGTTATGATTACACACATTTAGCCACGAATATATAAATATAAGTATTTTTGTCAACGTTTTTGGAAATATCAGGGCTTAGTCAATAGGCCTATCAGCTTTTCGGAATCTCTTGTGAGTGCTGGGTATTGCCGCGTTGGAGACGTGTCAATTCAGATCTCACTGGATTAATAATGTCTCGGTTTCTATAACATTGTCATTCCTTCAACAATATGGTGCTTGTTTCTTTTCATTTTAATTTAACCGCTATAAGCTCCTTTCTACTTATCTGTGGTTCCAACAAACCTCGTTTTCACCCATGAATAGAGGAGAGAGCAATGGTGTGTGTTAAGTGAATAATTGGGCTATGAGGCAGGTGCTGCGAAAAGACTGGTTGGTTGAGGAGTTGGGGGTGAGGGGGGTGGTTTAAATGTAGATAAGTAAAAGTGAAAAGTTCAAAGGGGCTCTTGTTTGGGGTTGATGGTTTAACTGCGCTTTTACAGAAAATTCTGAAGCACCCGATGAGCTGAGGAAAGGACCAATTGAGGGAAAACACTACAGGCCTACTGTAGACAATAGATAGCAAATATCATGTCGTGCACGCACCGTACACACCCAGTTGTCTGTTTTATAAATATTAGGCCTATAGCCCTACATCCTTTCGAATTACAGGCATTTATAGAAATATCTGTCTTATTGTGGCATACTTCGGGCATGGAAAAATATACTGCGGAAAAATGCCCTCATTTTAATAATTAATGAAAAAGTTTTATTTGCTCATTTCCATAGTGCATATATATATATATATATATATATATATATATATATATATATATATATATATATA
>JACXGI010003850.1:0-33408 GCA_016801175.1 Esox masquinongy
GTGAGTTAGACATACACACGGCCATTCATGAGTGCAGTGTGAGTTAGACATACACACGGCCATTCATGAGTGCAGTGTGAGTTAGACATACACACGGCCATTCATGAGTGCAGTGTGAGTTAGACATACACACGGCCATTCATGAGTGCAGTGTGAGTTAGACATACACACGGCCATTCATGAGTGCAGTGTGAGTTAGGTAGCAGATGTACAGCTGCGGCAAGTTGGGTGCTGGGGGTTGCCTGTCATAGGCTCAGCGGCCCCCCACGTAGGCTCAGCGGCCCCAGTCGTAAGTTCAGCAACCTGTCGTAGACTCAGCACCCCCTGATAAGATTTCAATATTCAGTTTCATTGCAACTGATTTGCAAAAGCGCTGTTCGTTTGTCTGTCACAGACACAACCCTGCATGTCACAAGGCTCTAATCAACCTTCATTCCAACTTTCTGTCCCCAGCCACTCCAAAATGAGCACAAGAGACAGATGAATTCATAACAATTCTATTTAATCTATAAAGATAAATAGTTCAAACTCTACTTAAAATCAACAATTGCAGGAAAGTATAAAAACCAAACCCAAATGTCCCCAAAATGCCGACTATATCATCAAGTATGATAATACAGTCCAAAAGTCCTCCCAGGTTCAACCATTTGCGTGGAATTGCAGGTACACACTTATCCACTTCTTAGTAGGAGGTCCAGCGCCTGGGATACATGTCTTGATGGCACAGAGGATCACCTGTTACACCAAAGTTCTCACAAACCAGTTTAAAAATGTAAAAACCTTAAGTAGTATAATTCTCCAAATAGGCTTGCTGTGTCAACAGCAGTTAATGAAACTTCTGTCTTGGGGATGTATATGGCACTTAGGAACACTCCTCCTTCCCCCTTTTTAAATGTTGATAATTATTTACTAACAGGTGAAGGAAGACCAAGTGGATCACAGGGTATGCAATACTACCAACATCCACATGAGGGAGTATTCATCCACATTTTAAGTAGTGGGCTTACAGCTACACTACACACAAAAATAACATAGCAATTAAATCCACATTAAAAACAAGGGATTATAAAGCACTGGTAAATGTAAAACAAATGTTTGAATGTCATTTTGTAACTTTGACCAAAAAATGCAATGTGGTTTTGAGAAATATAATGTGACTCCTTGATTTTGTTTTGAATGACGTTTTTTTGGTTTGGCTCTGTACTCCAGCACTATGGATTTGCAATGATACAATGACGATTAGGTTAACGTACAGAATGTTTAGAAAAATCGGTACAATTTGTACATATACCCCCACTTACGGGTATCAAATGTATCCAGACAATTGGCTTCATAGCGGTCTCTAGGCAAGTGTGTTTGTGTCATCAGTGCTTGTTCAACAGAGCTATCATTGTCTAGTTTTTGCATTTGGATATAGTCGCTGGTGTCTAACTACATGAGGACCAAAGAAGTGTCAGTGCAAGTCTCAATGGCCATCAAGTAGCAGATAAATCAGAATAAATCTAATATAGACGTAGCCAGAACATTTAGGCATTCCAAAACCAACTTTCTGTTACATGAAGTGGGTAATAAGGTGGAGTGTGTAATAAGGTGGAGGGGGTGTTTTGGGAATTTTTTCCCCCCATCAATCTACACAATACTTCATAATGACGAAGCAAAGTAAGTATTCCATCACTTTGCTTTGATACTTTAAATTGAGCTTAGTGCATCTGGCTTCCATTGATCATCCTTGAGATGTTTCTACTACTTGAGGTTGAAGGAATTGTCCATAGGGCTAAGTGACAGGATTGGGTTGAAGCACGGATCAGGGATGAGTACCAAAAGATACCTGCAGCATTTGATAAATGAACACATTGGCCTCCATCATACTTAAATGGAATGAAATTTGGAACCACCAACACTCTTCCTAGAGCTGGCCGCCCCCACATAAACTACGCTATCGGGCCTCGATCAGGGAGGTGTCCGCAAACCTGATGGTTGCTCACACCTCAAGTTCCTATGTGGAGGTGGGAGAACCTTCCAAATGGACAAAAATCCCTGCAGCAGCACTAATCAGGCCTTTATGGTAGACGGGCCAGTTGGAAGACACTCTTCAGTAAAGGGCACATGACACAATAAATCTCATGAAGTGGGCAATGGTAGATAGACTTAAATACAAGCAATACACATCAACTTCCAATTTCATAGTTATTGCAACTGTATGAACAATAACACATCTTGAATCAGAATCAAGCTTAGCTGGAAAATAGAGGTTGTTCTATCCTTGGAGATGATGAAACATTAACCATCAAGGAAGGAAGAAACATTAACCATCCTCCATCAAGACCCAGACATCCTCAGTAACAGAGGAATGAAAGTACAGCTTGTACTTCACAAACTGAAATTGATAATTATGTAAGGGACATATCTTTTTCAAGGAGCGTTTGAAATGCATAAAGCAATTTCTGACCATGGGCTTGGCTGATTTCCCTATTATTGATTTATGAGTCAATAGTGACCCTAGAGGCACATTATCTGATTAGGAAACATGATTTGACACAACACCTGCTGGGCACAAAGGGGCAATCTGAAGTTGTTAAAAGT
Source organism: Esox masquinongy (assembly GCA_016801175.1). NCBI lineage: Eukaryota > Metazoa > Chordata > Actinopteri > Esociformes > Esocidae > Esox > Esox masquinongy. Next base: position 2,584 of record JACXGI010003850.1, read on the forward strand.
ATTGTTGGACCTGTACATTTATGGTATTTATATATTGATATGCATCCAGTAACATCTGAAGATTACAATGTATAAAAGCATCATTAGCTTTTACTGTTGTACTCAATCAGAAACCAAAACATCAGCTTATAGAAATAACTCAAGCGTTTGTAAACAAATTCAAATTAAACTATCCCTCTAAAACCTCAAAACATGTTTCAAACTCTAGGGTAACATGGGGTAAGTTAAGACACACCTTGGAGTACACTCCCCCCTCTCTAATTCTTTCAAAAACACAAAATGTCACCATTTCTTTTTTTTTGTAATTTTCTCTGATCCTGTTTCATCAACACCTGATGCCACTCCATCTCCCATCTTATGGGTGATCAGCCAATCCGGTCCCCAAGAAAAAACGCTATTAATTTGGAACTACTTAAAGGGATAGTTTAAGCAGCATACAATTCATATTTTTCTCTTATGTTCACTTACCAAGAGAAATTCCTAAAGGCACATAGTCTTTTTTTTTCAAACGATGCATTATTCAGCTCTGTCCCAGTCCGTAATTAGCGTTATAAACATCGCCCAAATTAATGTATGGAAACAGTTCGTACCGCTATCGCAAAGCTGAATTGCAAGCGGAAAACGGCTACAAAACACTACATTCAGTAATCTGTCGCAGTAGCATTGTTGTTTTTAACTGAACACTGACGGAATTGGCTGAATTCAAACTGGCACTAGCGAACTATTTCCTATAGCCACCATACACAGTTTCTGTCCTTCGGCACTTTAACCTCAACAAGTTATGTAAAGATAGGTTGCTTCGCCTAGCTGGCCCATTTTTGTCGGTGGACATCAGATTAATATTTGCAGTTGTGGAAAATGCCGTGGTCATAAGAAAGGTTCAAGGGACATGGGAGAGGAGAATTGAGGTTTCACTCGTTGCCAAATCTGTTAGGTCTGTTCACAGTTCCATCTCTCAACCACATCACCAGGATGACATAAAGCCTCCAGATCCCAAGATCCTCCAGATCCCAATCACACTGAACGCAGCACTCCTCCCAGCTCCCCCTAGCTCCCATCACTGAACTACTAAGCCTGTTCAAGAGTTTGTGATAGTTCTTTGTTCCTAGCATGCCTTCCGTGTTTACGATTTAGCTTATCCTAGTCTGTAGCTTTGCCTGAGCCTTTTTATCATGCGCACTTGTATTTTGCCTGCTAGTTTACATAGTTATGTATATTATTGCTATACTTGTTATATCTATAATATTCAATACTTCTACCCATATTGTTCATATTCCCAATCCTACTCTTTTTAAAATTGCTGCTAGTTTACACTTATGTTTATTATTGCTATATTTTTTGCTATATTTTTGCTTTATATATTTCTTAATTCTTGCTACCTAGATGTCGTGTGCCATGTCACAAGAATTTCATTGTGCAGGATGACGCTGTGTTATTCGGTGCATTTGATAAATAAACTTTGAACTTCTGGATTTCCTTGGTTTGCATCGACGTTGACTTCTGCCTGTTCGTGGGTCTTGAGTTGAAATTAAATTCTACCCGCTCTGCAATTAGGACAATACCTCTGCCTCTCCCGAGCCATATTATGAGAGAGTCAATGGAGCAACTTTGCCAATGATGCATAAAATTTTTGCAAGCTTTTAATACAGAGGATTGTGACCCACGTTCACTTAGAAGACGACTGAAGGCGAATGCAGTTCCATCCCAGTTCAACCCGTTCAAAGTTACCCAGTTCAACCCGTGGAGACGACAGATTGTCAGTAATACTTCCAATTGTTATGTTATACTACACAAAGTACACATTGCCTCCGGATATTCTGGGCAAGGGTTGGGGATTAACGTGTTTCATCTGTGTATTATGGTTAGAACAAGTAAGGCTCTATCCCCCGAAAAATGTTCTTCCTGCTCGTATTCAGTCAGACAATTTATATTTTCCTTTCTCTCTTAAGCAAATAAAGTTTGACTGTCCGAGGTGAATATCAAAGACGAAATAGGTAACTTGCTTTCTAGCTAGCTAATACTAACTTTTGTTTACTGTGATGTATACACTTACTCTTCCTGAACGAACATGTGGATTGATTCAGTTGTGAACAAAACTGACGTAAACACAGGAAGGACCCGTTTATTTGAAATGAGAATTTTATAGTGAAAATTAAAACTTCATTAAAACTTTATTTAGAGGAATACAATCATCATGTTCTTTGAGGTAAACGACACAACACCACTTTCCATTCATGAATTTCTACAATGCTAATAATGCTATTTACTGACTGAGACAGAGCTGAATAATGGATTGTTTTAAAAAATGACTCTTTGTGCCTGAAGGACCAATGCTGGTTAAGAGGACTGTCACCAAAATATGATTTTTGTACGAACTATCCCTTTAAGTAGTACTTTAGTACCTAAATAGTATTAATATTGTATTAAATGCTATTTAAGTATACTGAAATGTGTTCAAAGGGAACCACTTATTTCATACAATAGTGATACATGATTGGAAGTGGCATTTTAGTACTGTTTATTTAAAATTTAATTTCTGACAATAGTCAATATTTCTTGTATCTGTGTCCGAGAAGGTTATTCCGAAGAAATTATGTTTGCCCCACCAGGGTGTTCAAAGTATAATACACTGCTCAAAAAAATTGAGGGAACACTTAAATCACAAATTGGTTTGTAGTGTGTATGGCCCCCACGTGCCTGTATACATTCCTGACAACATCTGGGCATGCTCCTGATGTGACGGTGAATGAGGATTTCATCCTGGTACCTAACAGCAGTCAGGGTACCATTGGCTAGCACATGGAGGTCTGTGCAACTCTCCAAGGATATGTCCCCCCAGACCATCACTGACCCACTGCCAAACCGGTCATGTTGGATGATGTTGCAAGCAGCATAACGTTCACCATGGCATCTCCAGACTCTTTCACGCCTGTCACGTGCTCAGTGTGAACCTGCTCTCATCTGTGAAGAGAACGGGGCACCAATGGCGGACCTGCCAATTCTGGTGTTCTCTCGCGAATGCCAATCGAGCTGCACGGTGCTGGGCTGTGAGCACAGGTCGCACTAGAGGATGTCAGGCCCTTATGCCACGCTCATGGAGTCTGTTTCTCACAGTTTGGCCAGAAACATGCACACCAGTAGCCCACTGGAGGTCATTTTGTAGGGCTCTGCCAGTGCTGCTCCTGTTCCTCCTCACACAAAGGAGCAGATAAGGCCTACCGGTCCTGCTGCTTGGTTGATGCCCTTCTACAGCCCTGTCCAATTCTTCTCGTGTAACTCCCCAACTCCTGGTATCTCCTCCATGCTCTTGAGACTGTACTGGGAGACACAACAAACCTTGCGATGGCACGTCTGGATGTGCCATCCTGAAGGAGCTGGACTGCCTGTGCAACCTAAATGGGCTGCAGCTACCGCCTCCTGCTACCAGTAGTGACAAGGACACTAGCAAAATGCAAGACTAGAGAAGAATCTGTCAGGAAGGATAAGGAGAGAACAATTGTCTGTGGCCACCACCTGCAAAACCATTTACTTTTTGGGGGTTGTCTTGCTGTTGCCTCTCCAGTGCACCTGTTGTCACATTCATTTGCACCAAAACAGGTGACATTGATTCACAATTGCTTATGCTTCCTAACTGGTCAGATTGATATCCCTGAAGTTTAATTGACTTGATGTTATAATATGATGATTAGTGTTCTCTTAGTTTTTTTGAGCAGTGTATATAGCCTACAGTAGGGGTGTAACAATGCATTGATCTGCACCGATTCGCGAGGCAACAATTCAAATTAATCAATTTGTATTTTGTATTTGTTGGTAAAATGTGTGCTATAACACGCTACTCCGGATGGAGCCATTTAAATATAATTTTAACATCTTCTGCTCTATTGGCTAGAAAAGGAAATGGGAAAGATAGATATGCTGAAATTGAATGGATTTTAATCCAAACCGCAGCCCAGCGATAAGTTGATTACATATTTATGTTGTTCCAATTAATATGTAATTTGCCGATTTTGAATGTTGATGAAAGATTCTACATTACTGAAAAATTTAAGGATGACCTGTTAGATCTGTGCGTAACTGCATTAAAACCCAAACAGTGAATTTCCATGCATGATATGATAACATCTGAAAAGGATAATATCCAGTAGAATCTGGGAATGTGGTCAGAAAGGAAAAACTCACGATAACAAATTGGCAGACCACTAACATCTCGCAATTCTAGACTACACTTGGTGAAACAGTAAATATTTCGAGCAGAATGAGCTATGAAATCAATGGCTAAAATCATACCTTTTACATTACTGCACTGCTTTAATGACTAAGATATTCAGAATCAGTTTTAGCTATATTATATTGGTTTTATACATGACTTACTTATTTTTCAATTAAGTGGTTAACAAATTAAACCCTGCAAATGTATTATAGACTATATTCAATACCATCGTAAATACAGAGGTCCTATAAAACATTATTCGTATTGGGCAAGTGTGTCATAACTTGGCCACATCATCAAGACTTATTTATCCAAAAATTCACGTTGCTTGAATCTGAAACAACGTGGCCATGCGATATGACGCACGGAATTCACCTACTGCCCTGCTAAACTAGAGCGCGTGGCCAACTGTAGCCGCGGCACAGTGAACGCTACCACCAAGCGGCGCTGCTTCATTATGAACAACACGTGAGGATATGCTCTGGCTGTCGTGTCATAAGCTACCCGTGTTGGATTTTCGCATCATAATGACGTCTAGCAGCCTATCACCATTCAACAAATCAAACCAGCTGCCAGAAAACATGTAACACAAACAATCACCATTTGGCCACCTGTAAAATGTGTTATAACTGGCGTAAAGCATGTTTGTCAATCATCATGACGTCATTACAAATCGGTTATATGATTAAAGAAAACATGAGGCGCATGTAGGTGTATTTTTATTTATAACCACTGAATTGGAGCCAAGTGAATTACCTACATACAAATATGTCTATCCGCTGTAAACATGGGTTCTTCGCTGTGTCTGAAGGTGCCTTGACATATGACATATTGTACTTCATAAACATATTCTGTTTTTTTTAAAAATCATAGAAGTAGGCAAACTGATGTTGACCCACATTCCCACCACGACCCATGCCAATTTCCGATGCTGAGATTCAAACAAAAACAAAATCGCTTTAAAGGGCAGAACGTGAGCGTGGGGGAGAGGAGGGATGGAAGGCGCGGAAGTCACGGTGAGCTCCGCCTACTTCCCATGTGCTAGCCTGCTTTTTCTCCTCCCTTCTTTTCGAAAGGCCTCGTACATTTGCATAGAATGTGTGTCAGTAGGACAGCGGGCTCCGCGGCTCACATGCCTCACGCACATGCAGCGGAGCTTTACCAGCATTCCAATGTAGATCGAGTTCAGCTGTCTCGCCTCCACTCTAGCTCTCCACCAATGAAAACGTGAGAACGAATAAAGAGTGAGAGGAAGGGGGGTTAAAGAGGTGGATGTGATATTGTAGTAGAGCGTAACAGACAGACAGACGAGTGTGTGAGAGAGTGTGTAATCCCTGGCGTACAAAACAGAGGTTGAAGGACAAAAAACTGGTCACATTTCGCAGACACCTGAAAACGTGCTGGTTATTGTGGGCGCGGTGTATTGCCTATTAATTGGTGGGTAGGCTTAAACTACTTCCATACTTCTGTCTTCATGTTCATGGTGACTGTACACTGTAACTAGAGCTGAATTCTTGGAATTTCTTATCACAGAAAGCTTGTTATGTTACAGTGATAGTTCACACACGACCTACTGGAACCAAGCAATCAGTCTACGGACCGCAAAGGCACTGAACCTGTACGCAATTACGCAGGTTGGAAACGATTTGTGACGGTTTTGTCAAACCTACCGGCTAACTATTTTGGTTTTACTCAACTGAATTGATTATATCCACTTAACGGGTTTGAAGAACCCCCAATGACCTGCGTACGGTCTCATTGCTCATATCATTGGGATACCCGTTCTATGCTTTCTTTGCGGTTTATGACTCTATCACCTATATCAACTAAACTACTTGACTACAAGAGACAAAGCGACGTTGAATAATTATTACACCGCTTACAAATCAACGAAACACCGGGAAACATGGACAACAGCCCTGGTGAGTTTCATAACATTATTACCAAGCTATTGTTCATTGTAAGCCATCTGTGTATTTTGCTTACATTGTACTTGAAAAATCACACTTCCGAGTAATGTAACGTGTAGGCTACTTTTAGGCATTTTCCTTCAGTGTCTTGATGGCTACGTAGCCTACGTGTGTATGGTAATGTGCAGGGCATTTCCTTTGATTCTCTTTATGAAATGGTATAGGCTACTTTGACAATGAAGCAGTTCATGTCATGTATTGGCTGAGGCTAAACATTATCCAGATAAACGGATAACTTAATTAATGAAAATGCACATATGAAGATTGATTAGCCTGGTTTCCCAGCTTTCAGTTAAAATATTTGACTGATTTCATTTCTGTACCAATAATTATAATCAATTATAGTCTTCAATCATTTAATTTGTGATTCATTTATGCTTCATTGTAGTGTAAATTGGAGATAATGCATTGTAAATTGTCGGAAATTGCTATGCATATCCCATGGGAGAGTAATACCCACGGATAATGTTCACTGCCTGCAACTATGTATAGTTTGGCCAATTCAATGTGTTAATGCCAAGTGTGTTTTTTGTTAATTTGGAGACTAATTCATACTAATGTAATCCATCGTAAAGGATGCTTATGGTATTGAAGGAGTGGTTTGTCGTATGACATACCACAATCTTTGCTATTTTGCGGCGACTGACCTGACTGCTACTTCCTGATTCTCTGCATGTAAACAAACTCACGTGCAGCACCGGCCTAATTTGTCAGTCCCTAGAGCTTGCACGCGCTACATCTGTTATATCCTATATGTGACGAAGTATTTTCTAATGGATTCGAGATACGAGATGTCAATGAGACAACTTTGGTTGTCAATCAAACCGGATCACGTGGGAAAAACAACCATTCCAATCCTTTCATTGGCACTATCTGCCTACTCCAGAAATGTTTCCTCTCTTTAACCAGAGATTGTGTTTACCGATCTGTGAGTAATTTACAAAACTAGTCTCTCTCCACCACTGGTGATTACAAGTGCCTCCTGTTCATCGCCGCGGCGGATCATAAGTCTTTTCTCTCAGCATGTGTGTCAAAGACCTGCCTATTCATAGCCATTTGAGTCAAAACAATGTATAAAACTGCTCATGACTTGATCTTAATAAAGATGGTGAATAGGCATAAAGTCTACTGCACACACCAGCAAATCAAACAGATATAACATACTAAATAATAGGCTTTACACAATAGAAGATAGCTATGGGAAAAAAGCACAAATACTAATTACTCTAAACTAATTTTAATGTAATGTTTGGGCGTCAACCATTTCCTGTCGACTAGTCGCTATATGGGTCAACGGTCGCTATATGTCATCAGCGGTGTGCAGTTTTAAACCTTAAAGTTGGCCTCTTTAAATTCGGCGCAGTTAAATAATTTTCCCTTAATATTCCAAAGTTAGAATGTGGTGTCGAATTAGTAAACGAACCCATATATTTGTTGGCATATTCTCAAGTCTAATACGTAGGCTATCTCAGCAATTACTCGCATGGCAAACGTGGGCATAACGCGCCTTACTTTCCGGGTGCCCACCTCGCCTGCCTAACCGACATCACGTGTATAAACTTCAGTATCCATGTGCCGCGCGTGATTCCCACCCGCCCTCAGGATTATTCATATCCCTTGCTCGCGTCCCTAGCTCAATCACAGCCTTTCCGGTGCTAAAACCGTTGCCATAGTTTGGTCAGTGGGTCAGAATGTTTTAGCAGCCTATTCATTAGATTTATGTTTTTCTTAACACCAATATATTTGATTTAAGGACAGCTAATACCAGATAATACAGGATGATATAGTATACTGTTATAGCTATAACGATATTGTAAACCATTGACTGAATTGGGTCACATTTTAAAGAGAGCCTGTAGGCTACAATGTAGCGATTTGGTTAGACCTCATGCAAATTAGGCTGACAAATACCTAGGGTCTGGATCCCGAAAACCTTCACATTTATGGTGAAGGGTAGACCAGACTTTATAATAAATTTGTATTATAGGTCAGTCTACTGTTTATTATTAGGTGTTTGACCTAATTGTTTATTATTAGGTCATACAATATCAACAGACTTCTAGTCCAAGATAATGAATTGCCCTACTTCTTGCAATTTCTGCATATGCTGTCTGTATGAGTACTGTATACTCAGTATCTGAGTATTTGGCATAGTGGTATTCAGTGTATCTTTGTTTTTACTGTTGTTCACCTCTTAGAATATTAGCCTTCTTCGCTGTAATTTATTTATAGACTTAGGCTTTCACCATAACTCACCAACATCAAATACTTATAAATGAAGGCCAGTGAGATTATAGATTAGACATTGGCAGAGAATAGATAGAAGGGAGGTGGTGGTTAGGGTCACACAAGGCGAGGGGAGGGGTAGTGGTGGGACTGGAGGGGGAGAAGACTCACGTTGTCAGGCCACTGCAGCACAGCTCACTAACAGATTAGCCCACATCAGTTGCCTCACCCGATTTGACCCGTCTGTTTAGCTGACTTCCCACTAAGCACCAGAGTTAAAGGTGACCCCCACCTTAGTAGCAGAGTACAATACCAGTATAAGTATGTCTCTAGGAGATGGGTGAAGGTGAGTAGCCTGGTGGGACGGGAAGGGATGTGGGCGTTGAATAAACTAAACCGATAGCTTAGTGACTTGATGGACATTTTAGCATTAAAATATTGTTCATGCGCTTTAACCTACTTGATAGGATTAGCTAAGAGATATATAAAACAAACATTTAGTTTGAAAGAGATTCTGTTTTCCTCATGAATCACAACCAGGTAGTCTACTTGCTACACCACTCCAGAGGGAAAGGAATATTGTAAAGGGCAGTTCCTTATAGATCTGATTTAGTGGTATAAAAAGATCTAGCTGTCTCCTGTCTTTTATGCCCACTGAGTTGGTTGAACTCCCATGAGAGAAAGAGGGAGAAAAGAGGGGTTGATTACTGTCTATTTTTATGCTTTTTAAGTTCTGGGTCATACAGCACTACCCCACATACCACATCGTCACCTATGTTATAACGTAGTCTAGCAGGGAGGGCCTCTAGCTCGGCTCAGGTTCCTGGTAAATGACGCTGTTTCTGTCATAGAGAAGGCCAGGGGTCAGGTCACCCTCATTGGGCTGAAAGCTGACACTGGAAACAAAATCAACAGAGGACTGTGAGTGTGTGTCACTGGAAACAACCTAAGAGGGTGCAGAGGCTGATTCTCACATGATAGCTGTATTTGGGGCTATGGAGGCACGAAAGGGAGAGTGCATTAGGGTGTTGTGTTATTTAGGTGGTGGGGCGGGCTGTCAGAGTAGAGGAAGCTCTGCTACTTACACACAGTGAATCCCCAGCAGAGTTCAAGTCGGTCAGTATTTACACATGCTGGAGGAGGAATTAGCCAGGCACACTCACTTTCAGCTAAACAGTAACTCCCAGTCAGCAGCACGTGTCTCCTCCTTCAGAGACAGAAATACAGGGACAGGACAGACTCAGTTTGGATGCTCTATATTAGGACAGGCTCAGTAAGGATGCTCTACATTAGGACAGGCTCAGGAAGGATGCTCTACATTAGGACAGGCTCAGGAACAATGCTCTACATCAGGACAGGCACAAGAACGATGGTCTACATTAGGACAGGCACAGGAATGAGGCTCTACATTAGGACAGGCTCAGAAAGGATGCCCCACATCAGAACAGGCTCAGGCAAGCCACTCTATCTCACTGAGGGAATTCAAGGCCCCTGAAAAAGGGAGGAAAGAATGCACACGTAAAAACCATTGACCGCCAGTGACATTTGAGTCATAGGCCTTTGCTACTGAATGTGCAAAGATGGACTGAAATTATATGAACCTATTTTCATCAGTCAGATAGCCTCCCTCCATTAAGTAATTAGTTCAAAATATTGATGCAATGCTGTGGACATTATTCACTGAAAAAAAAAAAAATACATTCAATCCAAATGGGGACAGATTTGTGATATGTAGAACCCCTCTTGACCTACTAAATCCCCTACAAAACAACTTTGTATGTCTAGAAAACGTGACTGTTCACATTCCCCCTCGCCCCCTCTGTGTTGCCGGTGACTCAGTGGAATGCATTGCGGATCACTCGCACAGTAGCCAGCCTTGCCTTGCCGCTGTACTTACAATAGGCCTACTTAAGCCCTCTCTTTCAAACGTGAGCTCCCAGCTGCCTGTTCTTGTACTGCGGCTGTTGTCTACACGGGACTGCGGAAAACGCCTTGTGAGCCCTGCCGGGAACTGTGTCAGGAGTCCATGTGAGTCGGCGGTCAGGTGGTTGGCAGTTTGAGCAAGCTCAGGGCACGCCGCCAGGGGGAAAAGCGAGGCTTGCTTTAAGAGTGAAGCGGCAGCTGGCTGGCTGGCTCAGAGTACACGTGAGGGGCTGTTGCTCTTCTCGTACAGAGAGCACAATCTTCACAGTGAGCGAGGAAGGGATGGGGAAAAAAGGGGGAGGGGATGGATTAATAAGACCTTTCCGAGTTTACATCCTTAACTTGGTTACAAACATTTTTTAACTGAGAGTAGGAATTGCACAATAAACAGTAAATAGCCAAGAAATATTTAACTGAAAAATTAAGATACTTAATCAAAGTAGCCTATTGCTGAACACCCATCTGTTAGTTTACCAACATTGTGTGGCTTTCTGTGTGCGTGTGTGAGAATTTTTTGACACAGATAAGATTATGGATCTGTGTGTCTTTGCACAGATAATATCATAATCTTCTGTCTGCTATGTTGTGACCTCAGTGAGACTAACTGCCCTTCCCCATCTCTTCTCTTTGTCTTCCAGGTGGTGTGATACTGTATGCTGGCTCATCTGGGAGCGCCAGCCCCAGCCCTGGCAGCCCCTCAAGCGGGTACCAGACACAATCCCCCCGTTCCTCCCACTCCCAACCCTCATCTCCGGAGCCCGTCTCGTTTGCCGAGATCAGCCCCCTGAAGAGAGGGAGAGAAGAGAACAGGGGTGGACCCTCACCCAAACTGGTCTTCCAGTACCATGAAGCCAATGCCACTACAACCACTATGTCCTCAGGCAATACCTACGCCCATCCCATGGTTGCCAAGAGACCCTGTGGCTTCACCGGTACCTTCACCAGTAAGTACTGCTTCTGATGGCTTGGTCTTTCTTAAGTGTTATATTTGTCTGTAATAATGTCTAACCAGTCGTTCCTCTGTTTGTGTACCCTACAGAGACAGGAGGCATGGTTCTCCTGTGTAAGGTGTGTGGGGACATCGCGTCTGGCTTTCATTACGGCGTGCACGCCTGTGAAGGGTGCAAGGGATTCTTCCGCCGCAGCATTCAGCAGAACATACACTACAAGATGTGTGTGAAGAACGAAAGCTGCATGATAATGCGCATGAACCGCAACCGTTGCCAGCACTGCCGCTTCAAGAAGTGTCTTTCAGTAGGCATGTCCAGAGATGGTACGATAACGTCCTATCTATATCTGGCCTCATTCTTGTTCTTCAGTAAAACCTTCTCCCCACCCCATCCTTTTCTTTGTTGCATTTCCTCCTCACCTTATCCTTCCCTCCTCTGGCCCATAGTCTCTGATTGATGACAGAAGCAACTGGGATGTCCCAGTAGCCATCAGTCATGGGGAAAACTGTGGCAAATAGGATTTATTTTTGGAAATTAGGCCACCAGCTGATTCGTTACCCATGTTAGGTTGAATGTGTTTGCACACCTATAAGAGATATTACCACTAAGATTGTAACATATAGACATTTAATGGGTAATGTTCTACAAAATATAATTTAGACTGGTAAAATATTATCATCATTATTATTATGCAAGAGTGGGCTTCAGTATATTTTTTACCCAAGATAATAACAAAATGTATATACTTCATTTAAGCTAACAGTCCCAGCTGGTTGCATTTTGCCCACCCCTGTTATTGGAGGACAGAATAGTTGCTATAGTTACAGAATCTCAGCTCCATCAATCTCCTATACAGCATAACCTCCCTACAGGCCACCGTACTGTCATGAGGTTTCTCTAAACTAGGTAATAATAAATAATCTGGTTTCTGGAACAGACCTTTTTAGGTGACCTATAAAAGGAAAATGCTAGAGAAGAGGAAAATGACCCAACATTGAAATAATCCACCAATCAAGCCGAAGCTTAATTATTACAACATTTTCACTCACTTTATTTCACTCTTTCTTAATTCCAAACTCTGAATCATGCTCTCATTTGGTCACCATTTTACATCCCAGCTCCTATCCTTCTCTCCTCTTTAATGCTCCTTCACCTTTTTACTCCTACTCTAGTACATCTAACCCAATCACTCCTTCACACTCTCTCATCTATCCTCAACTTCTCCCCTCCTCTGTCTCTGTCTTGTGGCCAGTGACAACATGTACTCCAGATGACCCAATAACCTACTTTCCGAGAGACAAGAGAAAGTGCTAACAAAAACACAGAGAGGAATGACAGAGCTAGAGTGAACTAAGGGAGTAAATAATGAGGAATCAAAGTCGAGGGAGCCAGAGGGATATGGATTGATGGAAGGGAGTATAGCATACAGTAGCAGAATATTAATAGGTCTACCAGAGTAGGTGTGCTTTTGAATGGGATGGGGAATGAAGGAGTTCAATATGGGAAGGTTATATACCATGTTGTCTAAAAGTTGATCAAAACAGACTGGTTATAGAGACAGGAAAGAAGTCTCTCCCAGCTTTCTTTTCCTTATAAGTCTGTAATCATGTTGCACAGCGATTGCACCCCCTAGCAGTGTCAACGCAGTAAATTTTCAAATAGACTGATAAATAACAGGCCACAGCTATACAACCTTCAATCACTGTCATCTGTATTGTCTATACATTGGCTAACATATTTTTCCTTTTCCTCCTTCTCAGCTGTTCGTTTTGGGCGTATCCCCAAGCGTGAGAAGCAGAGGCTATTAGACGAGATGCAGAGCTACATGAACAGCCTAAATGAATCAGCTTCCATGGAGATTGACTCTTCCCCTTCTTCCTCTGATGCCCCAGCCAGCCCAGAATCTGGGGAGTCCATTTCTTCTGGCTACAACAGCATCTTCACCCAAGAGGATGTGAAGCCAGTAATCAAAATGGCCAACAACAAAAACAACATCCGCAACAATCAATCACATGAGTCTGGCTACTCTCACTCTGTACCTCCACCCCACTTCCGTTCCAACTCCTCTCAGGGGTACCAGTCACACCCAACACAAAGCTACCAGACCCCCTCACGCTGCCCACGCAACAACAACGTCGACAACGCCCAGTATAACTTCAAACCGTCATCCAATCAGAGTCAGTGTCCTATGTCAAATGAAAGCCAGTCGGCTCAGACATTTCATGCCAATCGTAACAGCTTTCCCGCCGACGAGTCTCAGAACGTGACCGCCTGCCCCTGGAAGTTGAGTGGTGGCGCCAAAGTTCTGGTGAGTTTCATTAGTAGTATTATTACACGTACAATTACACAACTCTTAGTGGTGTCATAGAGCCATTGTAAACCTCTTACCCTCTCGCTCTCTTTCTCAGGCGTGTCCCTTAAATGCATGTCCCATGGCCCCCCGTGACCACTCCAGCCAGCAGATCTGGGAGGCCTTCTCCCAGTGCTTCACCCCGGCTGTTAAGGAGGTGGTGGAGTTTGCCAAGAGCATCCCTGGGTTCCAGAATCTAAGCCAGCATGACCAGGTCTTGCTGCTCAAAGCCGGCACCTTCCAAGTGCTGATGGTCAGGTTCTGCTCACTTTTCGACCCCAAGGAGAAGACTGTGACCTTCCTGAACGGTCAGACGTACCCCCTGCCGTCCCTCCGAGCGCTGGGCATGGGCTCTCTGCTGGATGCCATGTTTGAGTTCAGTGAAAAGCTGGGGGCTCTGGGCCTGGAGGCTGATGAGATGGCCCTCTTCATGGCTGTGGTGCTGGTGTCTGCTGGTAAGAGCTTCATCAGAGACACACACATGCACTTCAAATGTCTTAAAGAATTGTGTTGATGTTTCACCAAGTGTCTAACCCAGTTCTCTCTCCTCACAGACCGTTCAGGTATGGCTGACATTGTTGCATTGGAGCAGCTTCAGGAAAGTCTGATCAAAGCCCTTCGCTCACTTATCACCCGCCGTCGCCCTGACGACAGCTCCCTTTTCCCCAAACTACTACTGCGCCTGCCGGACCTGCGTACACTCAACAACCTGCACTCTGACAAGCTGCTTGCCTTCAGCATCGACCCCTAAAGGCCCGGTGAAACTACAGCCTGCAGGGGCAACCACTGACTCCCGGACCCACAAAAGGTTCAGTCCTTTGGGGAACACCTTCATGACCCCTTCACTCCAGCCACCAGCTGGTCACCATCAAGCTCTCCTCAATGGGCTGTGTATGCTGGAGCTAGGACTGGGGCAGGAGAAGAGGCTGGGTTGGACAGGGTGAAGGAGTGAACTGAGGCATCTCAGAGGAAGAGGCAAAGAGTGTGTGTGGAGTTTTTTGAACTATGACCCAGACCCCATGACTTCCGATCAAGTCGTATGTTGCAAGTTAGACGGCAAACAAACATCTTAGTCTAACACAACTCTCCAAGGTAAGGGGTGTGGGTATACAAATCCTCCTTTACCCATAATTCCCAGTGATAGTGACTCAAGACCAAAAGACGGTTCCATTCCTTCTCTTCCATTCCACACCTATGTCCTTCTGTCCCAACACAGACAGCCAACCAGCAGGGAGGAAGCACACTTCATGCCAGGAAGGAACATAAACTGACAAACTGTATTTTTTTCTTCCTACACTAAAGGACAAACAAAGCACTTTCCAGACATCAACACACCTCTGAAATCAACCCAAATGACAGAGCAATAGCAATGTAGAACACACTATTAGATCCCTGACTGACTGTGTATGCACTGTTAAAACAACCTAAGCTATTTTCAGAATCACACCATCAATCTATCTTTTTGAAAATCCAGCACTTGGGATTTGATAAGACAGTTTATTATTTACATTTTTAATTATTGAGAGTATGATGCATTATATTTGTATGCTGTAATCAGGGAGAAACTATTTGGTCATTTTAGACCACATTTGTCGGGTCATATGTATTAAGATATTCTATTGTTGTACATATTCGCTATAATGTGTGACTGTTCCCTACTCCATTTGTTTGAGTTGGCTGCTGTACGATGTGAGCCCCATTTAAGACAACTCGGGGGTACTGTGTTTTAGAGTTGCCAACTGTGTGGCGGGATCCAAGGATGCATCAACTCCAGTGTCCAGTGGTCTTCCCTTCATGAACTAATCCTTATAACCCTGATCCTTATCACAACAAGACAGCTGTCAATGAAACCAGTCCTCAAAACATGTAAAAAAATGTTTGATTTCTGCCTACAGTATATTATTGAAATATAAACTATTGATCAATGCATCACCTTGTGTATATTTTGTAAATGTTTCATGATTAAACCTCTGTAGAGAACCAATATTAAATGATATTATATACCTTACTTCTTGTGTATGACTCTTTACTCCTTTCCTTGTTTTATCTATTAGATATACCATACTTAGCAAGCTAAAGCTGTAACCTAGGAACATAAGTGAACTTTTATCAATAAAGCTGCAGCTTTTATTGCCCATTATACCCAACCAATGATAATGGACATTTGGTAAGTGCCTTTTTATAGGTTATGTAGGGCATTTGAAGCAATGGTTATTTAAGATCATGTCACGGGTAAGCACAACATCATAGAGGACATACAATACACCTCAAGTTCTCCCATCTCACCCTGCTCTTTTACACACTTTGCTGGCTTCCAATTTAACCTCACATCTGCTAAAAGACCAAAGTGCTTGTCAGTGGAGCAAAGGGAAATGCTCTTCCCTTCAGGCAGTCCTCAAACCCTAGATGTCTATGCAAGCTCTTTGTTTAGCCACCTTAGGTATCTTGACCCACCCCTAACAGGGGGCAACTCTTGCTAAGCCCAAGCTCTTTGTCCAGACAGCAGGTTTCCTTGATGCTAGGACAGGAGAGTCCTTTCCCATGTTCCAAAAACCTCTCAGTGCCTACACTTTGAAATTATATCTAAAACAACTCCACAGCCCAACCATCTTTCTCCCTACCTCCACACCATTGCTTTTGTGTAAAAAAAACTGTTCTCTTCCTCCTAACACTGACTTTGCTCGATAGCTCCTTAATTAAATAAGGTGGTACAACCAACTACCCCTGTAGTAGTTCCACCTGCCGAAACGTAAATGTAAATTATGAAGAACCATGCAGATATAGAATGACGTCAACGCGCACCCACGCACGCGTCTCCTCGTGAAGGTAAAAAATAACGCTCTGTCTGAGGGACCTGCCTTATTTCGATTTTTTTACGTTAATCACAAATATAGTTTAACAGTAGTCAGCAATGCAAACATCACACCTGACAAATGTGAAATGAAGTACTTTATAGAGGTTTGGTTTTAAAAATGTAACGGTATACTTACTAACCTGCTGGTCGTTAAGGTAAATATTCACTCTGGTCTAGAAGATACAGGGCACCTTTACCGCCTTTTATATTTAATTATGTTTGTGGAGGGAGCGAAAAACTTTAAAATGTTTTTAAGCTAGATAATTTGCAAGGTATAGCACCAGCCAATTTGGAACTTTGGGGAACATAACTGAAGCGTTGAACACCACTGAAACAGCACAGTTTTAAAACTGGTCTTAACGCGCCACCTAGCCTCTTGGTTGATAACAGCTGATAGCAAGTGCGTCACAGAACGTTTCTGTATGGGAATAATGTAATTAAGAACAAAGTTGTATATAGTCAGTTAGTTGCTTGGGATCCCTATCCCAATCCCAATATTCCGAGCAACCGCTATCCTCATTCTGTAAATACCATTTAAAATTATTATGCGCCGTTAAGGGGAAACAGTGGGCAGGCATAACAACCAGAGGTGGAAGAAGTACAAAGTACAAATACTCAACTGGGTTCGGTTGTGTTCACCACTTTAGGGAAGTATGTAATTACGAACTAGGTATGTAACTAGGTAAAGGGAGTTCAAAACTAACCAGTGATCAATTGAATAAAAAGGAAGAGTAAATGTCCAATTAATGTCGCTGGCTATTTATGAACTCTGTTTCTCTGGTCATTTTGCTCTAACTTAGGAACTTCCCCAAACTGGTGAACACAGCCGAGTACTTTTATTTCGTACTTTTTCCACCTCTGATAACAACAGTGTTTTTTAAAAAAAAAAAGTAAAGACAGTAATGTGGGAATATGCCGTCACCAGGTTCATGTTTCAACCTCAACAGAAACAAGCTATTTAAAATGCCAAAAATTTATGTTAAATTACTATCACTTCGTGAGATGTGAAATCAATGCATTAATGTGATCAATTGCAATGTCTAGCAAATCGTTTCTTTCCTTTGGCTCAGCTGGTTCTCAGAAAGAAAAACATAGTTATTAATATTATTTATTAGTACTAGTTTAATCTAAAATAATAGCATATACTTGGCCTGGTTGAGTTGAGATGGGCTGTACTCAGGGGCGAAAATCTGATATCAAGTTTGGAGGGGACAATTACATAAAATTTTCTCAAAAGCAATTTTTGAGGGGGACACCAAAAGTAGTGCTGTAATACTGTTTTAGTTTGAACCATCGGTTTGCTTGCAACTGTAGCTCTGCAAATTCAGCTTTGTGTGTGCGAACCCTACCAACATAAAATAAATTTACTGGATTAGCCTCACGTTAGCTAGGTGCATTGAGTGCCTTTCAGACGGTAGACACAAACACTGTCACCTTGCCAGCTAAGGAACACTACATACACTGCATTGCAAGCTTCTCTCATTGGCCCAATCCCAATGTCCCCCCTAAAACCTAAACCCTGAACCCTCACAGATTTAACTGACGTCACCTGGTAAGTGATTGAGTGCAAGAGGCTGCAAGGGCTCTAAATGCAATAAATAGTAGTGGGCCCGCACTTTGCGACTTTATTATGTTACCTTGACGACGCTGAAACAAGTTGCACACTATTGTGGGTTTGGGACTTTTTATATTACGTTTTTTACTTTCTATGCGGCCAATGCACTTAATAGACAGACTTCCTGATTTATGTCTTGCAGGCTCTTGCCCTACAGAGTGGACAAGAGGTAATTGTCAATAACAATCTATATTTGTCAATAATCAATGTACTATTTTTGGTCAAAACAGCATTGTTAAGCAAAAAACTTAAATAAATAGTTGAATATACTAGGTGTGTAATAAGGTGATTACATTCCTCTGATTTCACGTGTTCTATGTGCCATCTTAAGTCCTTGTTAATGTAGTGCCGTTTACCGTTCTTTTATAAAGCGGGATTGCCGGTATTTTTCTCTCGCATCCGGGCTTCCCTTGGTAACCCCCGTGTTTCACGTCACAACGCTATGAACTGTGGGCAATTCCCTCAGGCAAATTCTGCAGAAATGCGGACTTACGAAAAGGGTGCATAAAGGACTCAGAGGTCTGCGAAAGAGCCCTTGCGCACTTGACGATTTGACAGTGGGACAGCCCTAAGCCCTCACAGACTTAGCGAGAACGCGCTTCAAAGTCCGTGAGTCTGTGAGTGTGGACATTGGGATTGGGCCATTGATTCGAATTCAAACAGCTGCAAAAGCTGGTTGATGATTTTGTAGCTTGCTAGCAAACATCAGCTAACCGCTAGCTAACATAACGAGTGATCTGTAATTCAATGCAGAGAAAATGAAGGCTGGTTACGGTTAGAAATGTTTTTTTATTGTACTGAGTGGTAGAAGTAAAGAAATGTCTAACATATCTTTTGTTTGACCTACTTACTGAAAGTCAACCACCAACGACAGACTGTCAGATTCCCACACATGCACCTTACCTGCACACTGCTGAGGGCTGGGGGGCTGCGGATCAAACCACTATGAGGCAAAGGGTGGAGGTGTCGCAATTTTTTAAAACTTAAACCCGCTGTTAAGTGTCTATAATCAGCACAAGTACTTTCATTGCGTCTTATTACTATTATTGAAATTACACAGTTATGTTTACATTTATATATTGGGGGGGGGGGGTCAAATCATAGTTTTCCCCAGGATGGGGGGGGTCATGTCCCCCCCGGGATTTCCGCCTATGATGTATTACTGTTAATGTTACCGACCCTTTTACATGTGACAAGAAAAACGTTTTTAGCATTTTTGCTTGTGTGAATTGTAAATATGTATTCTAGTTGCAATCTCAAATGTTAAGTGGATTAACATTAATGGATTAACATGTGTACATTAGATAGTACATCAGATATTCTGGTTGAGATTTGGTTATGTTTAAGGTAAGGTTTAGGGTTAGTTTAAGTTTAGGGTAGGGGTTGGGTTGAGGATTTGTAAAAGTAGGATTTTTTAAAAGGAAATAACATTTTGCGTCTCTATTTCGATAGCTATGTAAACATGTTTGAGTGGCTGCGGCAAATTAAACCCCTGCCTGATTTCCAAGTTTTCTCAAGCTGAAAGACTTACCTGAATATACCTGAGCAATAAGCTTCAGAGAAAGTATTGTAGCGAACCATATGGGATGGGCAGAAGGCGTAGTGACTGAATATGACCTATTGAGTTCTAGGTGTATCGGGTTGTTATGTTAATAGGAAAGAAGGGGGGGCTGCACAGGGTTTCTAGGACTGGGATATATAGCAAGTGAATTGAGACCTCTTGCTCTCTCTGAAGTGTGCCTGAGCAAAAGACGTTCTCCGTTACTTAATGCTAAGACTAGCTATAGTGTTTCAAGGCTAGGTTTATTTTTTTGTGCAGCTCCATAATACCCACTTGTGTAGTGTTCCACTAAAACGCTATTCGGCAGTAAATAAGATTCACTCTCCTTGCCTTATTTGGAATTAGCTAAACCAGACGGTCGGGAAACCCATAATGGTGTCAGAAGTGAGATATTTAGCTACACCTTGTTTCCCAATTATTTTAGCTTAGCCTAACCATAGCCAGCAGTGAGATGAAACAAACGAGAGAGAAACGATCTGATAAGCAGAAGAAGCACGGGGCGCAAACTTGCCCTCTAACTCCGCTGTAAACACTGGAGGCAATTTCACATTGGTTAATGTGGATGACCACTCTCTCTCCGTGAGAGAGCGAGCTCACACCTCCAGCGCATGAACAGGGAGCCAGAACAACAACATTGTCTTTTTAACCTGCTGCATGAGTGTCGTCACGGCTTCGCCACCGCCTCTGGTACAACACAAAATTAATACTGGTAATTCCAAACTGATCTGTCAGCGGCCCCGTCGCCTTCCTGCTGGACATCAGCCCAGTGGTGTTGGTCCAAAAGGAAGATTGTAGATGAAGACATTGTGTTGATTATCGGCAGTTGAATGATTTCACGGTAAAGGACTCTTACGCACTGCCTCGAGTAGATGCACAGTGAATGCAGGGATGCACGAGAAGCGGAGCGATGTCTCCCTGGAAGCCACGTTTTGTCGAGCTCTGTTGCCAGAAGATAATAACGGATGGGTGGAACTGCAGCAGGCTTATTGAGATCTGAGGATGGTGATTGAATGAGTGGAAGAAGGACTGACGGCCCTCCTGAGATGAGGTGGTGGAACATTCACCCACCGTGAGGGTACTATGGTTGCAGTGGCCTGGGGTGGAAATTAGAGACGGAACACAGAAAAGAAGCTGGCTAGAACCAGCTACAGGAGAGGCTCGCCGGCAGTTGGTTGTGCCACAGGCCCTGAGGGGAGAAGTGTTGGAGCTACACCACGAACGCCTAGGCGTTGGACATTTTGGCGTTACCAAGACTGTGAAGCAAATTCGCCAATTCTTTTACTGGGGGAGGTGTAAACGTGATGTAGAGGATCACTGTAGTCACTGTGACGCTTGCATGGCCCGGAAAGGCCCGCAGGGTCGTTCTCATGATCCCCTACAGCAGCACAGAGTGGGTGCTTCCATGGATCGGGTCACAGTGGATGTGCTGGGCCCATTCCCTAAGTCCATCAGGGGAAATCGATTAATCCTTGTGGCGATTGATTATTTCACAAAGTGGCCGGAGACCTTTGCACTGCCAAATCAGGAGATGGAGACTGTGGCTGATGCCTTGGTGTGGGGCATGTTCAGCCACTTTGGGGTGCCATCGGTCCTTTACTCGGACCAAGGGCGGAACTTTGAATCCAAGATTTTCTCAGTGATGTGTTGGACACTCAGGATCCTCAAAACCAGAACAACCCCTCTTCACCCACGGAGTGATGGGTTGGTGGAGAGGTTCATGTGTACCCTGGGCGCACAACTGTCTCTCACCGCAGCTGATGACCAGAAGGACTGGGATGTTTAACTTTCATTAGTCCTTATGGCGTGTCGTAGTGCAGTACAGGAATCTACGAGTGGCACACCTGCACTTCTAATGTTTGGTCGGGAGCTCCGAAACACCTGCAGGAATGGTATATGGATGGCCCTTGGACTTTCCATGTGAGGTGCGAGGGCAGCGAGTTCAAAATGGAGGTGGTAAAAATGAAAGTAACAAAACAACACTGACACGAGGACTCACGTTTCTTGTCTTTGTCAAAAATAGCAGCACCACACGGTCTCAACAAACATAGACACAATAACCTGTGAGGTGTGGGTGAAAATGAGGAACCTAAATAGACATCGTAATGGCTAACTGAAAACAGGTGTGTGGGTGTGATGGGTGCGCTGCTGCCCTCTGCTCCAGCCAGGGGTTAGTACACCGGTGAGGTGGAGCGCCGGAGAGGGAGAGAGCACACAGCACCACCCGGAGCAGCCGTCACAGCTGCCCCTTCAGTCACCTGCATGATCGTATGGACGTTGCCCACAGATATGCCCGGGAGCAAGCATGGGCAGCTGGGGTGCGACAGAAGAGACTGTACGATAAGCATGTAAGAGGGCAACATTTTACGGCAGGAGATCTGGTGTGGGTGTACGACCCAAAGAAGGTGAGAGGTAGGAGCCCGAAGCTTGACAGCAGTTGGGTGGGGTCTTGTTACGTGATTGGCCAGGTGGGGGAGGTAGTGTACCGGGTGAAGCTGGCGCCCCGTGGGCTTGCAGTTGTCATTCACCAGGACAGAATGGCACCGTATTAGGGTCAGAACCAGCCTTCCTTTGGGCACAGCTCACCAACTCCCAGGGGACATGTTTCTACGTTTAGAGTTGCGGGTTCTATCCTCCGGTCACCGACGGGCTGGATGCTCTCACCATTGATCACCAGACAGCATCAGAACAACTTTTGGGGTGAGGTGGTGACCCTGATGGGCGCGCTGGTTCTTCCGAGGCATGGCATTGTGCTTCCTGCTGCTTCCTCCATCCCAAGTGTTTCCCCTACCCTAACCAGGTTTCCCCTACCATACCCCACTCCACTAAAACGCCATTCAGCAGTAAATAAGATTGCCTCTCCTTGCCTTATTTGGAATCAGCTAAACTAGACAGTCGGGAAACCTGTGAACGCCACAGAATTATTTTTTGAAAATAACCATCAGCTGATGTTTTTAATCTCAATACTTAACAGTTAATACAGAAAAGAGAGACCAGAGGTTAGATAACGCAATGGCTTCTAGAAAGTGCTGTACAAATGAACGTTCCAGCACTAGATCAAAGGTTAGTGAAGGTGGTATGACTGTTTCTGGTAAATCCTATTATGATTTAATTGAGTGATCTCAGGACCATAACGTTCTTAACCTTAATCTCATCAATCCGACCTGGCTGTTACTAAACTAGTCTCTTACACAGGCATGATGTCAATGCTTCATAAGTGTTTTTCTTATCAGTTTAACATGTAATATGTAATTCTTTCTGAGAATGGTTGATTTGAAAAGGAAGTTATATGAAATATTTTTTTAGAAATCATCTTGAAAACCACCTAGACAACAAAAGGCCAGGTTAACTCTTACTCAGTTTTTAACATTGCAAAAGGAATGTAATAGAAAATGTGACATTTGTAATGGAAACAGCAGATCCAAAAGGTCGTCTTCTAAATATTTACCTGTTCAAAACGGTTCTACTTAGATTTTTTCAATATTTCTTTATTGTAAAATGTTATTATATCTTCAAATTTTTGTAAAACAAGGATTTTCTTGACTTTCAATAATGCTGCAGTTGCTACACATTACAGTTGCTTTGGTAAAACGTTATATGACAGATAGTGTCATATAAACATGTCATAACATGTAATAACAGCTGTCATAACTTGTGATAACCTGTTATAATATTGTCAAAACACCATCATGACACATATAGTAAGACTTATAGTGTGACATATATTGCTAATTTATGATGCTACATAAACATGTCATAACCCACAAAACTTACTACCCTAGGCAAACAATTAAATCAAATGCCTTGTAAATAAACTGAAAAAATGTGTAACATCTAACAATTTAATTGATTTTACCTACTGAGGAAAGTTTCAGCTCATGAGGTTTCAGTTTTTCTAAGAATTTATTATATTATCATTGTAGTTGTTCACATATGGAATCCAGAAGTATACTTACCAGAATGCCATTACTGATGACCCGGGAAGAAGGCACCAGCAGATTTCAGGAACAGTTCAGGACACCAATCAAACCAATCAATCAAACAGGGTGGTTGTGCTTGGTTGGTGTCCCTTTGGTTGACGCTTGGCAAAGTGGGTGAGGTGAAGTCTTGCCTGTTATGCCCTGTCTGGAGTTACCCTTGGATAGGGCCACAGTGTCACTCGACCCCCCTGTCTCAGCCCCAAGGTTTTACACTGCTATATTTTTGGGCCAGGGGTGTAGGGTCAGTTCTCCTTCCCCTTCGTAAATCCTTTGTAAATCTAAGGAATGCGCTCTCTGAATTTTCCTTGTGTCCTGCACCATTTAAGCTTAGGAGGACATGAGGTCTTGGACCACACCTCAGGACTACCAGCCCCGAAAGACTCGTAGCTGTCCCTGTCCAAAGTCCTCTTGGTTGTGTTGCAGATCATGTAGCTGACGATGCCTGACGATTTTAGCTGCCACTCCGCTGATCATTCCTCCCTCCCTGATTGTCCCTGTCCTTGTCCATCTGGTCATGCTTCTCATTTGGATTATGTTTTATTGATTATGGACACAGCTCATATGCATTTATTAATTATTACAATTTGTACTCTTAAAATGTTCACCCAGCACAATCAGAAGAGGACTGGTCACCCCTCAGAGCCTAGTTCCTATCTAAGTTTCTTCCTAAGTTTCAACACTTATAGGACGTTTTTCTTAGCCACTGTGCATCAACTCTGTTGTTGCTTGCTCTTTCAGGTTTCAGGTTGGGTGTTTTGTAAAAGCACCTTGTGACAACTGATTTTAAAAAGGCTCTATAAAATACAGTTAGGTCTGGAAATAATTGGACACTGACAAAGTTTTGTTATTTTGGCTGTTTACCAAAATATATTCAAGTTACAGTTAAATAATTAATATGGGCTTGAGGTGCAGGCACTCAGCGTTAATTTGAGGGTATTCATATCCAAATTGAAGGAAGGGTTTAGGAATTACAGGTCTTTAATATGTAGCACCCTCTTTTTCAAGGGACCAAAAGTAATTGGACAATTGACTCAAAAGCTGTTTCATGGACAGGTGTGGGCTATTCCTTCGTTATTTCTTCATCAATTAAGCAGGTAAAAGGTCTGGAGTTGATTCCAGGTGTGGCATTCGCATTTTGAAGCTGTTGCTGTGAACCCACAGCATGTGGTCAAAGGAGCTCTCAATGCAAGTGAAACAGTTTGGTACATTCTGAGGAAAAAAAGAAAGCTCTGGTGAGCTCTGCAACACAAAAAGGCCTGGACGTCCACAGAAAACAACAATGGTGGATGATAGTAGGATCCTTTCCATGGTAAAGAAAAACCCCTTCACACCAAGTGAAGAACACTCTCCAGGAGGTAGGCATATAATTATCCAAGTCTACCATAAAGAGAAGACTTCACGAGAGCAAATACAGAGCGTTCACCACAAGGTGCAAACCATTCATAAGCCTCAAGAATAGAAAGGCCAGATTAGACTTTGCCAAAAAACATCTAAAAAAGCCAGCCCAGTTCTGGTGCAGGATTCTTTAGACAGATGAATTTAAATCAACCTGTACCAGAAGGATGGGAAGAAAAAAGTATGGAGAAGGCTTGGAACAGCTCATTATCCATGATCATGATCCGAAGCATACCATATCATCTGTAAAACACGATGGAGGCAGTCTGATGGCATGGGTATGCATTGGCTTACAATGGCACTGGGTCACTAGTGTTTATTGATGCTGTGACAGAAGACAGAAGCAGCCAGATGAATTCTGAAGTGTATAGGGATATATTGTCTGTTCAGATTCAGCCAAATTCAGCAAAGTTGATTGGACGGCGCTTCAGTTTACAAATGGACAATGACCCAAAACATACTGCCAAAGCAACCCAGGAGTTTTTTTAAGGCAAAGTTGTGGAATATTCTGCAATGGCCGAGTCAATCACCTGATCTCAACCTGATTAAGCATGCCTTTCACTTGCTGAAGACAAAACTTGAGGCGGAAAGACCCATGAACAAACATCAACTGAAGACAGCTGCAGTAAAGGCCTGGCAAAGCGTCACTGAGGAAACCCAGCGTTTGGTGATGTCCCTGCTTTCCAGACTTTTTTTTCCAGGAGCAGTCATTGCCTGCAAAGGATTCTCGACAAAGTATTAAAAATGAACATTTTGTTTATGATTGTGTTAATTTGTCCAATTACTTTTGAGCCCCTGAAATAAGGGGACTGTATATGAAAATGATTGCAATTCCTAAACATTTCATATAATATTTTTGTTCAACCACTTGAAATAAAGCTGAAAATCTGCACTTCAATTGCATCTCGGTTGTTTCATTTCAAATCCATTGTGGTGGCGTACAGAGCCAAAATTATGAAAATTAAGTCAGTGTCCAAATATTTCTGGACCTAACTGTAAATTTGACTGATATTGACATGATTCTAACAGTATCACTATAGTGTTATTATAGTATTGTTTGAGGGAAACTGTGGATCCTATAGGATTTTATGACTTGGGCATCTACTTTCAGTGTAAGATTTGTACATTTCAACAATGACACATTTACATATGAAAGTCTAATAATAGAGCTAGACTAGGGAAATAAAGAGTTGTGTATTATTAATGGTTTAATTGTATTTCTGGAAATAGCTTTAGATAATGTGTTTCAACTGGCTTGGAGATCAGTATGTTATATAACACACATGTAATTCAGATAGCCCAGGCCTCCCTGTCTGGAGCATCATGTGATTACTCAGTGTACTAGGCTGGGCCTTCTAACCTCTGAGTCATGCCACCTCAAAGCGCGTGGAAAAGGATATCTATATCCACCGTCTCAGATTGTTGGGAGATTATTTCTGTAGTTTCAAACAGATACAATTTGCATCCTTAAAACTTTATTTTGTTGAAAATATACTGAACTTAATCAAATTGATTGCACCAAAATTGTCCCTTTCAGTTTAGTAGATGAATATAATATTCAATACATATATTACCCAACTTCAGATTTGCAACAAGTTTCTTTTTTAAATTATTATTATTTGATAGGGCAATGAGAATAAGTAGGAGGAAAGGGTGTCTTCCTTCCCCTTACTATGCCCGCAATGTGTTCCAGCAGCAGCCGTTTAAACCGTTGGATCACCCCAGGCCAGTGATCCTTTTATTCTAACAATGACTACAAATGTAAGAAATCCGTAAACACCCACAGCATCAGTTCTCAGTTTTTAACAAGAACTACAGAGCTGTGGTTTTAGAGCATTTCTGCTTCTACTTTTGTAGTATATTCCCTGTGAATCTGCAGATTGTTTTGTCTGTACGTTCTGGCCTCTAGATGGTGGTGTTTCAGCTAAACCTGCTCAAGCTTACACCGTGTGCACAATTATTAGGCAAGTGAGTATTTTGGTTGTATTATTATTTCTATGCACATTTTCCAACTCCAAACCATATAAACTTGAATGCTCATTGGATTGAATCATTTTCAGGTGATATGTATTTGTGTAATGAGGGAGGGTGTGGCAACAGTGAATAACACCTTATATCAATATGTGCATAATTATTAGGCAGCTTCATGACCTCAGGTAAAATGCGCCAAAAAAGAGATTTAACTGACACTGAAAAGTCATAAATTGTAAAATGCCTTTCAGACGGATGCAACACTCCTGAAATAGCTAAACTATTGAGGCGTGACCACCAGACACTCAAACGTTTTTTTGCGAATAGTCAACTGGGGTGCAAAAAATGCATGGAGAAGAAAAGACACAAATTAACTGCAAAAGACTTGAGAAGAATTAAACGTGAAGCTACCAGGAACCCATTGTCCTCCAATGCCACCATATTCCAGAACTGCAACCTACCTGGAGTGTCCAGAAGTACAAGGTGTCAAGTGCTCAGATACATGGCCATGGTCAAGAAGGCTGAAAGAAGACCACCACTGAATAAGATTCACACGTTGAAGCGTATACATTGGGCAAAGAAATACCTGAAGACAGATTTTTCAAAGGTTTTATGGACAGATGAAATGAGAGTGACTCTTGATGGACAAGATGGATGGGCCTGTGGCCACTAATGGACACAGGGAACCACTTCGAATCAGGCGCCAGCAAGGTGGAGGACCAGGAACAGGAACTGTTACTGCTTAGCAGGAATGCTACTTATATAAGTTTCTAACTACAAAAACACCTTGTGAATATTCTGAGATGTTGGCTGTAGTGGCTTGCTGCAATGATATGGAATGACCCTGCTTTGAAGTCCTCTGGGAAAAGCTGTTGTCAGTGTTACGAAAAACTGATCAACCACCCCTTTTTTTATTGAGATTGTGGTACATTCCTGTTCATCCTAATGCTGGAGCCTCACCTGGATGTTGCTAGAACAGCCTCATCAGAGCAGGAATAGGGGGGATTGGGATCAGAGTTGGAGAGAGATTAACCTCCTAATGGTGCTCTATATACGGCTTGGTTGGTTTAATCCGCACAGTACAGACAGATTCAGCACAGTAAGAACAAGTTCAGTCTGCGCGAAACAGAGTAGAAGGACATAAAAATACATCAGGAGCACAAAAATAAAAGGACAAAAATGAGCCTCATAATATAAAAGGAAATTAACTACTGAGGTTGATAAAACATTGATTAACATCACAGAACAAGGATTCAAACACAACAGCACCATAAACATCAAGTCAACCAAGTCAACACTAAAGGACTACAAAAAGACGTGAACATGACCAAGGGAAAGGTAAGTGTTTATCTCCTGACATCATTATTTTATTAGATGAGGGTGACAGAAATTGTGAATTGTAATGAAATTCCATATACTGACATTATTTGTGTCTTTTTCTCTGTAATGTAATATACTTTAAAATAACCTAATATATTATAGATCTTATGATCATTTCCTATACAGTCTCCACATCCCTATATTGGCCAAGTGTCTATTGGCCGAATTAAAATGGTGGCCTACTGAGTATCCTAATCCTTATCCTATTCTAAACATTAATGAAACATGGAGGCTTGTTTACATTGATACTAATCTTGGTTAACTTAAAACTAAAGTCATGAGTGTTTGGTCATATGTTTGATTTAGTTCAAGGTCCACATGTGTAAAGAAAATGACATCAGAACAGGAGCAAAGACATCCACCCCACTTTCTGTCAAAATCACTTGCAAATCGTTGTGCCAAATCTCCCCATACTCTTCAAAATTTGAAAATATGTAAACACCTATGAATTCGGGACTTGCTAAAGGTACTGCAACTAAGGCTTCTTGTTGTCTCACGCAATTCATTGTTTCATGACCTATCTGTGGTACTGTTTATGTTTACGTTGGCTGTCCACAAGAGATAACACTCTATTGTAATCTGGATTACAGATAATGAGGGTGTTGAGTGCATGAATAGAATACAAAGTAATATTTTATTTGGAGTCTCAAAGGTGTGTCTTTAGGTGCTCTACAGATTTTCTATCGACTATCAGTTACATTTTACCGAACTATCTACGAACCCTAACCTTAAACCTTACCTTATTCTTAAACCTTACCTTATTCCCTTGTCTAAACCTAACCTTAACCTTAGCAAGTAGTTGCTTATCAAAAGATAGTTTGTAAAAATATTATTGACGTTTTGTTGATAGTACTGGTATCTATAGAACATCTACAGATGGAAATTGAGACTCTCAAGACAAAGTGTAATTGCATAACGTATAGCAAATATATAAATTGTTTGTTATCCTGTTATTCATCTGGCAATTTTGTCTTAAAGCAGCAAAAGGATGTTGAGTTAAAAGAAGTTGAGTTGACTGAAGTGAGTGTTTGTTTTACAGTAAGATTGCAAGGCCGGCTCTAGCCTTTAGGGACGCCCACCCAATCAATGGCTAACCCAATATAGCAGGCGTAAAAGTCAAAGTGCCTGAAACAAAATTCTCCACATTTTGGACATGATGAAAAACTAAATGCAAAGTTTGTCATCTGAATGTTTTAAGCAATTCAGTAAATGTGAAGGAGTTAACATGGAGTGTCTCAGGTCTGGATGTGAACAGCTTCGTAGATTCACCTAGCAAACATGCCATAGCTAACTGCTGTATGTTTTACAAGAAAATATCAACAGTGAGACACACGTCCAAGCGGAGGTGTTCCTCTGAAAATAAGATGCATCCAATTTGACTAAACATTGTTTTCCCTATTTAAATATTCAGCAATAGCCTAAGAAAGTGTTTTACCCAAAAAACAAAAGAAAATCTTTTTTATTATGAAATTTGGGGCCACTAGCTGTTGAGGTCCCTACATGCAGCGCAAATTCTCTATGAGTGGGCTAGCCGGCCCTGTAAGAGTGGAGTGTTTGTAGACGTTTTTGTTAGTGTTCAATAAGAGTCTGTCAGTTTTAATTCTACTCATAACCACTGGTATGTTTCTCTGACCAATTGATTATTTCACTACATTCAGGTGACTCCAAAGACAGGCAATGAATACCCACCCAGCTATGAAGAGGCTACTGCCGGTAATGACAAAAACATATTTGTATCTCAGCAAGTAGATTAGGAATATGTCATACCCTATGGATGCCTTTATGTCTGTAGTATGCAGTGGTGATCTACACCCAGATGTTGGTCACTGTGATATAACCAAATGCCACATTCTTATATTTGCTGAGAAGTTGTTTAACCTAATGTCTTCCCTTCCTGTCAGATTATGAGGAGATGCAGGCCCAGTTCTCCTGGGATGACCTGGCTGTTAGGAGGATTTTCATCAGAAAGGTACTGAAACAGGGAGAAACAACCAGAACACAAAAAAACAACACTTAGAGTGGATATAAAAAGTCTACACACCCCTGTGAAAATGCCAGGTTTTTGTGATGTAAAAGAATGAGACAAAGATAAATCATGTCAGAACCTTTTCCACTTTTATTGTGACCTATAATGTAAACAATTCAATTGAAAAACAAACTGAAATCTTCGAGGGGGAAAAGTGAAAAATAAAAACCTTACAATACCCTGGTTGCATAAGTGTGCACACCTTCTTATAACTGGGGATGTGGCTGTGTTCAGAATTAACCAATCACATTCAAACTCATGTTAAATAGAAGTCATTACACACCTGCCATCATTTAAAGTGACTCTGATTAATCACAAATAATGTTCAGCTGTTCTAGTAGGATTTTCCTGACATTTTTTTAGTTGCATCTCAGAGCAAATGCCATGGTCCGTAGAGAGCTTCCAAAGCATCAAACA
>JACXGI010003850.1:33508-58991 GCA_016801175.1 Esox masquinongy
AGAACTGGACGTCCCTCCAAAATTAATGAAAAGACGAGAAGAAAACTGGTCAGGGAGGCTTCCAAGAGGCCTACAGCAACATTAAAGGAACTGCAGGAATTTCTGGCAAGTACTGGCTGTGTGCTACATGTGACAACAATCTCCCGTATTCTTCATATGAATGGGCTATGGGGTAGGGTGGCAAGACGGAAGCCTTTTCATACAAAGAAAAACATCCAAGCCTGGCTGAAGTTTGCAAAAACAAACATCAAGTCCCCCAAAAGCATGTGGGAAAATGTGTTACGGTCTGATGAAACCATGGTTGAACTTTTTGGCCATAATTCCAAAAGGTATGTTTGGCGCAAAAACAACACTGCACATCACCCAAAGAACACCATACCCAGGGTGAAGCATGGTGGTGGCAGCATCATGCTTTGGGGCTGTTTTTCTTCAGCTGGAACCGGGGCCTTAGTCAGGGTGGAGGGAATTATGAACAGTTCCAAATACCAGGCAGTTTTGGCACAAAACCTTTAAGCGTCCGTTAGAAAGCTGAAGATGAAGAGGAAGTTCCCCGTTCAGCATGACAACGACCTAAAGCACACATCCAAATCCACAAAAGCATGGCTTCACCAGAAGAAGATTAACATTTTGGAATGGCCCAGCCAGAGCCCAGACCTGAATCCAATTGAACATCTGTGGGGTGATCTGAAGAGGGCTGTGCACAGGAGATGTCCTCGCAATCTGTCAGATTTGGAGCGCTTTTGCAAAGAAGAGTGGGCAAATATTGCCACGTCAAGATGTGCCATGCTAATAGACTCCTACCCAAAAAGACTGAGTGCTGTAATAAAATCAAAAGGTGCTTCAACAAAATATTAGTGTAAAGGTGTGCACACTTATGCAACCAGGTTATTGTGAGTTTTTTATTCTTCTCCCTCAAAGATTTCAGTTTGTTTTTCAATTGAATTGTTCACGCTATAGGTCACATTAAAGGTGGGAAAAGATCTGACATGATTTATCTTTGTCTCATTCTTTTACATCACAAGAACCTGGCATTTTAACAGGGGTGTGTAGACTTTTTATATCCACTGTATGTATCTTTTCCATTGCACAACGTCTCGCCATTCTGAAACCAAATAAAAACAAGAGTACATTATAATTGTAATATAGCTACACTGACTCTTATTTTAAGCATGTTATTCATGTTTACCTGATTGAGTTAGCCTGTTTATAGTATAGTGAATGTGACCGCTCAGTGGTCTCTTCTCATTTCTTTTCTCTGTGTCCTTATAGGTCTATGCCATTCTTATGGTCCAACTCTTTGTGACTGTGGCCATTGTTGCTCTCTTCACATTCTGGTAGGTCCAAAATCCACTCTTTTTGAAGTCCATCAGTTACGTTATAATGATTAAGCTACATGTCCTGTGTGGACTCTCCATAGAGTAACACTCTCATCTTTGCACAGTGAACCAGTCAAGTATTACATTCAGGTACATCGCGAGCTGTACATGTGCTCATAGTAAGTGACAACAAATATCTAGATTGAAATATACACTGTCTTTTTATTCCTTTTATTATTGTGTTAATGAACTGCTTTCCTATTGCAATTTGACAGCATGATGTTCTTTGTCACATACATCGCACTGAACTGCTGTGGTGAACAAATCAGGTGAGAGTTTCTGCTACAGTCCGGTTGTATTGCCATTGAATCGCATATTGGAAAACGGATTGTATGTATAGGAAATCAAATAGTAATATGTAATTACACATTTATTGTACAGTTATGACTACCTGTCAAACAATCAAAATTACAATCCAGATTATTTCAATATTTGCTGTGAGTCATTACAAGAATTATGATGTCTTCATTTTATCAGAAGGAATGATTACCACACTTTTTGTATAACCTTAATGAGAGCTTATTTATAATATCATAGAGTGAATTGACCAACCTTTTTTCTTTCCATTTTTATAACAGGAGGCAGTTTCCCTGGAACCTCATTTTGCTGGCTATCTTTGTGAGTATGATAAGTAATAAACATTTATCCAAATGGAAAGCATAGCCTCTCCCAGACTTCCAGTTTGTGCTCCTGATTTTGTGCTCTTTGACTGATCTAATCTATGTATTTCTGTTTTGTGTGCATGCTCTGGTCTTAGACTCTCAGCCTTGCTTTCATGATGGGCTTTGTGTCCAGGTAAATCACTGATTCATCTACTTCACATGTGGCTGGGGTTAGTTAGGGACCTAACTATTCTTTCCCAGGTCACCTGACAAGAAATAACACAGGCCTCATTAAGAAATTTTGAAATAAATTATGAATAAATGATGATTATTATAATGCATTAACACACACTGTATATCACAGCTAAATGGATGGATAGAATGACTACATTTGAAATGTAGGTATTTATTAGAGTGACTGACATTGATCTTTAGAGAGCTATGTGAGACAACCACATATCACAGTCTTAGTGAGAACGTTTCCTCAATATAATTATCGGCAATGTCAGTGCTAGCAAGTAAATGTTATTTACTTTTTTAGTTGCCTAATTTATGGATTAATTAATGTCCAATTTTGTCTCTCCAGTTTTTGCAACACCAAATCTGTGGTTGTGTGTCTGGGCATCACAGCTGTGGTGTGTATGTCTGTCACCCTGTTCAGCTTCCAAACCAAGGTGACATAAATGACCACTTTGCTTTGTTCTGATGAAATTTGATCGATTTATCCTGAGAGCGCACACCCTTATTTTCTTTTATTTTGTTTTCTACTGTAGATTGACTTCACCTCCTACCAGGGAACACTATTCATACTCACCCTGGTCCTAGTGTACTGCTGCATCATCCTCATCATCGCCATCCCTTTTGGATATGTAAGTAGTCTGTCTGATAAGCTTCAATCAGCCTTGATTATAGTTGACACTGTAAATTAGCAGAACTGGCCACCGTGTGGATCTTTCCAGACATATATATAAGAATAGTGGTGACACTGACAGTGAGTTTAAATATAGATTGATGGTAAGGATTATGGCCTTTCGTCACACTACCTATAAACCCTGGATGGTTATTGCATCCTTGCATATAAGAAGGATTAGCAGTAAAGTCTGTACTTCATCTTAGAGATGGTCAGGAACAAACTCATTGTTTTCCCTACATTAGTGGTCTGTATCTTCTTAGCGCTGTTTGATACAATTGTTACCTCCCCTCCAACAGCTCCCTTGGTTACAAGCCATCTATGCTGTGATAGGAGCTATTCTCTTTACTCTGGTGAGTGGCAGATATTTAACACACATTCATCATTGAGAAGGCCCAGAGTTTTTCCTACATCAGGGTACATGTCCATGAATCACTCATGGCCCTAATCATTAGGTTACAGTCTGTTGCAAAAAGGCATGATCACAACTCCATCCATACCATCCCACCCAACTCACTTTTTCTTTCTCTACAGTTCCTGGCACTTGACACCCAGCTGCTGATTGGCAACAAGCGCTACGCCATCAGTCCAGAGGAATACGTGTTTGCTACCCTCACCCTCTATTTGGACATTGTATACCTGTTCAGATTCCTACTGTTGTGTTTTGGAGGGGGGCGTGACTAATTATATCTTTCTGTCCATCCATCTGTAACAAAATTTGAAAGTTTCTCTATTTCTTATTTGGATAAGATGGGAATTTTGTCTTCTATTCTCCGACCAATCTCCTGCATCCATAGAACTTTAAGAACATTTCTATCTTCTTGTCAATTAACTCTGGCTCTTCGTTGATCAATACAGAACAGTACATGAGGATAAGCCTCATGATATTGTAATACACTGTTTAACATTAAATTAAGTAGTTAGGCAAAGAGCACACAGAACTTGATTCTGGGTGTCGAAATGACATGTCACATCTGACTCTAGCTAACACCTAGAACTGTGGAAGAGGAGAGCAGCTTTGTAACACAACACATCTGGGCCTTATTTAAACGGCATGTTTGTCTTCTGCTCTTTGTCATGCCGTTTTTGTTATTAAAAGCAAATAATGATAAACTGCATTAAATGGATATAATTATATATTTGTGACACTAAGGTAATACTGACTAGTCCACTAGGGGCTAGGTTAGGTCCACACAACCCAACACCTGCATAACAGTTTTTGTAATGTGGGAGGTGGAACTGTGTTAAGAGCTGGCCAATCCATAAGTGTCTGCTTGCATTGTAACAGACACTGTCATGGAAAGCAATGAAACCACAAGAATTTATAATCCGACAAATGCCACAGGCAAAATAAGGGAGTGGTTTGTGACACACAAAAATGTTTTGTTCTCTCTACTCTTCAGGAAAACAGGCCTACAGTTCTTGTCAGTCATCTGCTCAGCCCAGCAAAAAAACTTAAAGTTACCGATGATACTGTCTCTTTCATAGCATATTACTGTATCTTTCTGTAAATATACCTTTTCCTGTTTCCTCAACTATCATGTGCATTCAGGAAATCTTTGAGACTCAGCAGGGTTGAGTTACATTTTCTTAATTGTAGTTTTGATATCACATAGTATCTTCAGATATGTTTACTAGATTTATTTATATATATATATATATATATATATATATATGTATGTATATGTATATACGTATTGTTTTCAATCATTTTAGATTATTCTACATTGCCAAGGTTCCAGATATGGAGAGTTGTCAACATCAACAGTGCAATGTTCATGAATTTATTTTCTTATAACCAAATAACTTTCCCGAACTACAACTACTAGTTAGTGTTTTTTATGGGCACAACGGTATGTCTTGTACGGGTAGCTTTTATCTATACAGATACATACCCAGATATTGTGCACACGGAATCATGGCAAATCAAAAGGGAAGAAGTAATAAAATATCATATAAGATCAAAATATCGGTTTCAGTTGCTAGTTATAATGAAACCTAACTGTTAAATAATGTATTACCATTTAACTTCAGTATTATTACTTCAATTTCAAGGCTTGGTAAATAACATTTGGTTTGTATGTTACTATGATCATCCAAAGAAAAAAGTGTGTGTAGTCTATTCATTTGTATATCAAAAATATATATCTACTGAAGAAACATCTGAAATCAACACTAAAATAAAGTTGGTATTTGTGTAATTTTCTTGTGTCTTTTCTGTCCATTATATTTAAAGAATGTAGGTCATAACTTGTTTGGAAAATAGATGCAGCCATTAAAAACAGGATTTTTAATTAAAAAAGACAATTGACATATTCAAATTTAAAGAGTAAAACCAAGAAAGAAAGGAAACAAAAAACATGTTTCTTTCAATTATTAAAAAACAAAATTTACAGAGATTTGAGTATCTCTGGCACAGGAAGACAAAAGTAGCCGAATAGCTAACCAACCAACTAGCAGACTAACTAAATATCAAAACCTCTCTCTAACAAACTGTACAAAATGAGTTCTTGTATAAATAAGAAAAAATGTTTACAAGTAGTGATTGATGAACCAGTTATATGTTCAAAATGTCTGATTTTTTACACGAAGTTTACAAATCGCTCAAGAGATTCCAAAATGACTAACAATATTAACGATAATACAATATAAATAAACTGGCCCACATTTTTTTATAAATAATTAAATAATTCTCAAGAACTATATAATTTTTGAATGTTAAAAATGCTTGAACCTGATCTACAATTGATGTTCTATGTTTGAGTAAGACATTTTTGAACATACAGTGTGGTTCCCATCTATCCACTTGTTGGACATTCCATTTTAGCAGCAAAACATTTTGAAACTATGAAATAAGCTATTGAAACTATATGATCTGGAATGAATGGACAGAAGAATGCTATTTTATACACATCTCTTGTACATAGGCGTGGATTTAAAATAAGTGCATGTTTTTTGTTTGCCTTTGCTAATTTTTATGATATTATAAGATACCCTTTTCTCAGTGATTAACAGGTAATTTCGGAGAGTGTAATGTAAAGTGATTGTTCACTCAAAAATCTTGGATCTATCAATTTGATGTTGACATAAGACCACTCTTGAGATATGAAAATGACTGATACATACAGATTTTGGGTCAGATTAAAAGCATTTATCATAATGACATGACTAGCACTACAGGAATTCATAATGATATGACTAGCACTACATGACTAACATAATCAGGAATTATATCATGATTTCCTGCCAAACATAGCAAAAAGACATTTTGTCAATGAACAAAACTGCAGTCATTTCATAGTTTCAAAACCAAATGTTTCTGTATTCAGAGTGATGACTGATACATGGACTATCAGTTTTCACGAAAATAGAAAATAAAATAATGACATTTTCCTTCATGAGGTGCATTGGATGTGAAAACCTTTAACTTATCACTTGTATTATTGGGACAGATCACAAGACACAGCACAACTCACATAAACACAAGTGGAAACAGGAAAAAGAAAATGTCTTGATATCAGCTCAACCAAAAAGAGAGCAGAAAAGAGTCCTATTTACAGAAAGATAGATGAATGCCAAGTTCTCATCATTGACAATAAAAAGCAAAATAGGTCCTTTTCCCTGTTCTCTATATTAAAATACACCAAATACTGTTCTTAATTTGGATGTACCAAACCAAAATGAGCATGTCGATCAAATAAAGGATGTAGATGTAAGATTTATGAATCTCTATTCAACAATACATTCATTCAGAACCTAAAGGAAACATATTGCTTGTTTACCATCTAACAGCTACTTTGCGACAATGTTACCATAGCATAACTCTAACAATGCCAATATGGACGAGAGCAGCATTTTTCTTCAAGATAGATATTCTGAAAGACAGCTTTGCTGACAGGTGGATGGCTTCATCATCTTTGGTGTTGCAGACATAAATAAACATAAACAGCTTTTGGAGGGAAGAGAGAGAGGTACAGCGATTGACAAGGAAGAAGAAATTGGATATTTAATGACATCAAAATTGAGAGTGAAGGGACGATGTTGCCAAGAGTAACACTAGGTTTGAAATAGGAATGGTTAAAACTTAGCCCTTTTTAATAGAATGGAAATATAACATCTGATATTGATGGCATCTCTATGATCTTTCCTTGGCTATACTCTCAACCATAATTGAAAAGGAATAGCCTTTAATAAGAAACTGGCTTCCCTTCTAAAATAGGGTTAATCCCGAGACATACTTTGGTCGGAAACCTAACAAAACCTACCAAGCGTATGCATTGTTTTTCCCACAACAATTTACAGAATTTATTCAAGGTTTCATTAACTTCTGTGAAAAGTGTTTTTAACTGCACTTTTATTTTATGTGTTATCTGGGAAACATCCAAGTTTTGTAAGACACATACAAAATTATGTGTTTACACTAGACATTCTACTGGACTAATTTGAGCTGGTGAGTAAGGTGGCATGGTTGTCAGTGATTTTCATTCAGTGTCTCTAGAATAGACATGGACGTGTTTTAGTTCAAGACTATTTCACAGAGGCATGACAAACCATATCATAGTGAACAATACAGTGTTCTGGAACGGAAATCAATTTGGAAAAAAAACCCAAAATAATCTCTTAGTTTGCATGGACCATGAAAATGTGCACAATGCAAAAAAACAATGTATCCTATTCTCTTGGAAAAAAAGCTCCAATCTAAACTCTTGGTAAGATATTTTCATACTGCTAAAATCTAAATAACTAAATCAAAATGTGAACAATAACAACAAAAGGCATAACAGTTCAGAAGGATTCAAGTGAAAGCCCAAAAAGAGAAAACACACTTTACTTCATTCTACAAAAAAAAAATCAGGAGACAACAGCAGCATTGAGAAAGACTTGCAGCTTGCTTTCTCAACAACAAAAGACTTTCTAATCTACTTTAAACTCCTCATTGCTTTGCTTTTTATGTATTTGTTTTTAGCTATTTTTGTATACTTTTGTACACATATTTCATAACTCAACTGCTCAAATCTAAGGCATGTCCACTCATTTATGTGTCTACTTTGTACAATAGGTGAAAATCACTTTGGACATCTGAACAGCTACCAGAACAAAACCGCTTAAAACCACTTCTTATAAACACTGGTGTGACATGGGCACCCAACACCCAAGTCAGGTCATTGTATTGTTTAATTTTTATTCACAAAATCCAAGAATATATATGAATACATGTAGGTAAAACTGTCAAAACAGTTAGCATTTTATGCACTGTCTTCACCTTCACCAAAGGACGAGGGAGGAAAATAATATTGAATTTTTAGACAATTTATTTTGTCTTGTTTTTTGAGACAGAATCTGCCAATTACCTTAAAAAACATAGTCTAATTAATTTAGTTTTCATAGAGTTTTACAGCAATATAAGAATAAAGAATAAAAATAATTTAGCTCTTATTTAACTAATTTTATTACATGTATAAGTGATCATATGGTTATTGCTAGTGGTTGGCTTTAACCAGACTGGTTAAATCATTTCATAAAATTATACACAATGCACAACTGACATGTTTGAATATTTTCAAATATTTAAACATAAAACTATGATGTACATATAAATAAGAATTTTCATGATTGTCCTTAGCTCAGCACAGATTCTGTGTTTATAAGGGAATGATTTATACAGTTTAAATTTGATTTTAAATAATCTATAAATAATGAATGGTATCACCTGCTATACCAATGAGCTAACTGAACTTTGCCTTACATTGTTTTAGGAAGAAGTAGCTTTAAACGGTTTGTTTTACGTACTTAAACGTATCAAGCCTACAATACAAACATTAAACAAACATATTTTCTCATCTGTACAACTGCTGTGAAAAGAATGTAAAAAAACGACATAAAAAAATCCAAATAAAAGCTTGCATATTTTAAACATACAAAAAAGACACTGTGTTGAAACTCTTTCCGTGTATCATTCTGAAACTCCAGAATGCTTAAAAAAAGGGGAAAAAAGGATTTATTACGTGCACAAAAATAACACTCTGTGTCTTTCCCCCCTTACTTAGTTTCTGTTTTTCAACCTTTTTGTTTCTTTTCTCTTTTCAGTTATCGAAAAGATCCAAGCTTCCATTGCAGAAGGCTCCCACCTTTGGTTGATCGACTCTTGAAGAAGAGAAAGAAAGGGTCCAGAAAAAATAAGTGTTGTCTTATTTTTCAAAGCACACACACGATGTGTTCCTTTTGTCATCCATGTTCCAGTCTGGTGCTTACTGTTGTTGCTGTGCAGAGCTCTGTTATCTTCCTGCAGAGAACGACTTTGCGGTTCAGGCCACAACATGGCCTCCTGACCATAAGCTGCAAAACACACACACACACACACACTATTTCAATCAACGTAGTCTCCATAGTCTTAACATGATGTATATCAATATTTTCCAGAATACTATATTTCATTCAAAAAGAAAAATCTGAGCATTTGGTTTTTCAGTGAAACATAACATTAATTGTACTGTTCTGACATTAGTAGTAGGGTGGGACACTTTGTAAATACTATAGCATATATACACCGATCAGCCATAACATTATGACCACCTGCCTAATATTGTGTAGGTCCCCCTTTTGCCGCCAAAACAGCCCTGATCCATCGAGGCATGGACTCCACCAGATCTCTGGCACCAAGACATTAGCAGCAGATCCTTTAAGTCCTGTAAGTTGCGAGGTGGGGCCTCCATGGATTAGACTTGTTTGTCCAGCACAACCCACATATGCTCGATTGGATTGAGATATGGGGAATTTGGAGGCCAAGTCAACACCTTGAATTCGTTGTTGTGTTCCTCAAACCATTCCTGATTCATTTTTGCTGATTCATTTTCGATTCATTTTTGACCATGTGGCAGGGCTCATTTTTCTGCTGAAAGAGGCCAAAGCCATTAGGGAATACCGTTGCCATGAAACGGTGCACATGGTCTGCAACAATGCTTAGGTAGGTGGTACGTGTCAAAGTAATATCCGCATGAATGGCAGGACCCAAGGTTTCTCAGCAGAACATTGCCCAAAAGCATCACACTGCCTCCGCCGGCTTGCCTTCTTCCCATAGTGCATCCAGGTGCCATGTGTTCTCCAGGTAAGTGACGCACACGCACCCGGCCATCCACGTGATGTAAAAGGTGATTCATCAGAACAGGCCACCTTCTTCCATTGCTCCGTGGTCCAGTTCTGATGCTCATGTGCCCATTGTAGGCGCTTTCGGCAGTGGTCACAGGGATCAGCATGGGCACCCTGACTGGTCTGCGGCTACACAGCCCCATACGCAACAAACTGTGATGCACTCTGTGTTCTGACACCTTTCTATCAGTCCCAGCATTAACTTTTTCAGCAGTTTGAGCTACAGTAGCTCGTCTGTTGGATTGGACCACACAGGCCAGCCTTCACTCCCCACGTGCATCAGTCGCCGGTTCACTGCTTTTCCTTCCTTGGACCACTTTGATAGGTACTGAGCACTGCAGACCGGGAACATCCCACAAGGGCTGCAGTTTTGGACCCAGTCGTCTAGCCATCACTATTTGGCCCTTGTCAAAGTCGCTCAGATCTTTACACTTGCCCATTTTTCCTGCTTCTAACACATCAAATTTGAGGACAGAATGTTCACTTGCTGCCTAATATAACCCACCCACTGACAGGTGCCATGATAGCGAGATAATCAGTGTAATTCACTTCACCTATCAGTGGTCATAATGACCACTTGCTGTAACATACAATGACCTTGCTGTAACATTCAGTTCACGCATGCACTGCCCTACAGGCTTACTTTCCAGACGAGTAAAAATATTCTCTCCCGATACATATATTGTGTGTCAAGGAATCTTAATTGCTCTGTAAACATGTCAGAGATAAACAACAATACCAGACAGGTACTGGCTCACGGTATAAACAACAAATCGACGGAAAAATTTCCTCCAAAAAACTTTTTTGACCGAAGTGCCAAGAATAATAGATCACAAAGCATGTTTTGGGGATAGAGAGAAAGAGTTAGCTGTGCCCTAAAATATGTGAGTTATAGCCTACATACAGAACCAAGCGTTATCTGTTTGGGGAGTTAAGAGGTGAGGAAGCAGCGTTGTTTTTAGATCAATCGCTTCACACCGAGTGACAGAGAGGCGAGTGCCGGCATACTACTGCCTAGAAGTCAGAATGTAACAAATAAAATTGTTAGGCCTCGCAATGCTGTTTTAACATTCAAACCGACCGCAACCCACCCGCTCTTCATCCCAAAAATATTTGACCACCCAAGATCCGATGAGTCATCCAGTGCATCACTAGTACAGGTGGGTGTTAAAGAATGACAATGTAAAAGCATTTCTTTAGGTGGGTATAAGACCACAGACATTTTACATAATAATCCTACCTTAGCTTCACTTGGTGTGCTGGTAGGAGTAGTTTGTATGTTCTGCGGGTGTCTCCATAGCAACCTGTTGCTGTTGTCCTCCGTTTTCCTGCAAGGAAAAAACAACATAGAGTACGACAGAAGGAACAAGGCACTGAGTAAAAAAAAAAAACTGTGCTTAAATAATCACTTGGATGTTGAACTCTTTTCTTACATAAACCTCTATTTGTCATCCCCAAAATTAGTTCTGCATTGTTAGTGCTAATGGTGTTAGATAGGGTCTTACCTCTACAGGAAGACTGGAGGGAGGCACTGGTTGGTACTGGGGGATGTATGTCCCCTGTATAGTTGTGTTGGCAGGTATATACTGTGACAAGATGAAGAAATATGTTTTTTTGAACCAAAAAAGGCCCCCAGAAACTTGGAAATTGATTTGATATGATTTAGAATGGCACACAATTGTCTATATAAGGCCCCACCACACATTACAATGCAGGTCAGAGCAAAGAAATCAAGCCATTAAGTCCAAGTAACTCTCCATAGACCTCCCAGATAGAATTGTGTCTAAGGCATAGATCTGGGCATCGTAATAAAAATCCCTAAACCGTTGAAAGTTTAAAGTTCCTAGGATCACAGTGGGCTTCAAGTTTGGAACGACCAAAACTTTTCCTAGAGCAGGCCATCCGGCCAAACTAAGTAACTTGGCAAGTCGGACATTGGCTAGACAGAAGTCACTTCTGAGTAAAAGCATATGAGATGATGCCTGAAGGACTCATAAGCATAAGGAAAAAGGGACCTAAATCAAACTAATAGACCTGAATGCCAAGTGCTACATCTGGCGAAAACCAGGTACAGCTCATCACCTGGTTAATACCATCCCTACAGTGAAGCATTTTGGAGGGAGCATCATTCTATGGGGAAGCATCTCGACAGCAAGGACACAGAAATATGTAAGGATTGAGGGAAGGATCAACATGAAATTGGAACAAATTTATCAAAATGTGTTCTCGCTTTGGCATTATGGGGAAATGTGTGTAGATTGAGGGCAAAAAACTATTTCATCCATTATAAATTAAGCCTATCATAAATAAAGGAAAAGGTGAAGTCTCTAAAGGAAACTAGGGGACTAAATGAATCGGGTAGTTGAAGGGTGTGGAGGAGCTGGATGGGTATGTTAAGGCTACTAACCGTGCCCGTGCTGCCCAGGGATAGATGGCTGAGCTGCTGGGTCATGGGGCCCATCATAGAGGTGGGTTGGATGGACATGGCATGGTCCATGGTTGGAGTTAGGACTGCGCCCTGATAGGATGGAGAGAGGGAGAAAGTGGAGACAGATTCTCAAAACTTATGCTTTGTTAATATTCACTTAACACCCGTACTGATAATCACATTTCATGGAAGGTACCAGTAATTACTTAAAATGTAAAAAAAAACATCCAACAATATGTAGTCTCTATGTTTCATCTGAATGTTTCCAGCCATCCTAAAAACCATGACCTTCTCTCTCATCCTAGATTTTCCCACGTGTTTATTCAGAAATCTGGTTGACTGAAGCTACAAGTCTCCTGTATGATGTTGTATGATGTTAATATGTTACACACCTGCAACAGGTATTTAAATCCCCTCATGTAGTTCCCCTCATGTAGTGTCATCCACCCTTAATTATATTTTTACTAATTCACTGAAAAATACATGTTATCAGCTCTATAAAATTTCTCATAATTTCCCAAAATTACACGTCTTTTAGCAAGCTAAAAAAGAACAAGTAGAAAAGTGTAGTAACACTGACAATACATTGATTATTTAAAAAACAATACTGAACCCAGGACCCAGTAAGCGCCATATCAGGAAGAACAGGGCAAATTGACTGCCTATAAAACCTGGACACGTACAGCTAATAGAGGACCAACTCTGACAGAGAAGTCAGCCCTGCTGAGCAAGATGGATGCCTAGCTACTGTCGAGCCAGAAGATTCATCTGGTTGCCACACAGGACGCCATAAGCTAGGACACTGTAACATTCTGTTCTGTTGACACAGATCTCCTGATTTACTCAAGTGCGTGTTCAATTTAGTTACTCTTTTGTTCCTACAAGAACTAGGCTATTTCTTAAGTGAAACAGCCAAAGGCTCTGTAATTAATACTAATTTCTTATGAAACCTCGACAGCTCGGCATGACCTTTTACTATTCCTGCTTACAGTAGTCAGTACATTCAGTCAGTTACAGCTAGAGATCTGAAGATTAGCCAAGCTATTCTACTCTTTAAAATCTGGGGATCCAAGATAATTTATCATCCAGTATTAGTGTATAGTTGCCTATCTACCAGAGGCAGGACATCCTGTGGCGTCCCACTGGCTTTGATCTTTAGACCTCAGTTGTTCCAAATCTGTTTTGACGACCATGGCACTGTCTTCTTCCTTACTTTGCATAATTTGTTACATAAGAACTTTGACTCACTCAGACACAATATCCTTCCCCGTTTTTGTGTTTTGCTTGCTCACATGTCTACACAATAAACTACGCTAAAATGCAAAAAAACAGAATTACAGGAAGAGAGGCAAAATAAGCGTTATAACTGTAGAGAGAAACACACGTAGGAGAGAATAACACACAGATCGTTGAGGCCAACTGAATGCTAACCAAGAGTGTAGCAGCAGAAGATAAATACAACAAATACTCACTCCAGGCTGCATGAGGTACGACTGGTGGGGCATCCAGGAGGGGCTATGTACCTGGAGGGGTAATACAAACACAATCTTTACACGTAAGCACACTGGGGAGAATGAGTGGAGAGGAAATGGAATTCTGGATGTAAAAACTGTGGTGACATTAC
This sequence comes from Esox masquinongy, assembly GCA_016801175.1. NCBI lineage: Eukaryota > Metazoa > Chordata > Actinopteri > Esociformes > Esocidae > Esox > Esox masquinongy. The sequence goes on from JACXGI010003850.1 coordinate 47,595, forward strand.
TCCTATGGCTACAGATATTTCCTACTTCATGTGTTTGTGAAGTGGTGTTGTTGGTGAGTGGAGTGTGGGCGTGCGTTTGTGGTTGTGGGCGAGTGCTTAGTGTTTGTTCTGTTTCTGACCTGGTAGGATGAGACGGGTGAATGCATGTAGGGAGAGAGGGACGTCTGGGCCATCATCCGGTTTGGGGTCAGACTGTAAGGAGATGAATAAAACCTACACACAAATTCAAGTAGATTTTTTAATAGCATGTATAAACATTAAATAATTTCTATCATAGTATATGTCTGTTATTAACAAATGATTGACCTTTGAAATTAAACTACAAAATTGTACATATACAGTAATTGTATCATACATTTGCGTCGTAATGCGATTTGCATCCACCAGGAGTCACTAGTCCACCACAGCAAAATGATTGATTTTGTTTTTTGTGTCTATACTCACCCATTCTGTAAGGCTGTGGGATCATAGGCTAGTGTCATCCCTCCCTGGGTACACAACACAAATAATTCAGAATAACTTTATAAAGGACTCAATTACACACAAAAATATACTTTTCTGTTGTATAAAAATGTTAGGATTCAACAAATTCCCTATCTCTGTGAGATCAGTTTCCTCAATATTGAAAATGATTTAGACTTTTAAAAAATGTAAACTAACATATAGTCTCTAATCCTATAATAATGGCATCTGTGTCATCAATCCCCTTACCGTGTCTCCATCCCTGCCCCAAGGCCTGCCATTCTGAAGGTACTTCCCCTGGTTCTGTCTCTTTTTCTGTCCCCCATCTGCAAACTTGCACAATAATGGCTCTGGAGGCACTGTGGGAAAGAGAAGCAAATGGAAACAGAGGGTTAATTCTTAGGGAGGATAGGAATAAAATTCCACTAGAAGAGCTGAGGGGGAAACTAGAAGGCTGGATCAGAAGCCCTGTTCACACCAAAACCCTAGCCCCTAACCCTCTTAGTGTGCAGACAGACGGTTGCCTCACACAGTGTACTGTATCAATGCTTCAGTTTACCTGTTGTAGAAGATGAGACATTTAGGACAGGTATGACAGAGGGTAAATGCAGAATTCATATGATACCCACTCAATAACGTAAACACTCAAGTGGTATTCTTGGGAAGTCCCTACCCTAATATTAACCTCAACAGTTCAAAATATTAAAGACAAAAATAATCAGGTTACTTAAGTGTTGATTGCCCCAGAGTTCTCATTTACACTTCTCTACAGCTAAACATCAGCCCAATTCCTGCAAGCACATTAAGCCCTGCCTACCGAAACTGATGGGAACATTTTTTTCTCTTACAAACATTTCCAAGAGAATCTTTGATTTGATAGGTTTTTACACTTTGGTGTTAGCTTCACCTTACCCTCTGGCTAGATCTGAAGATCTGAATGACATGTGGTATCGTACCAGCTGGGCTTGGTGGAAAACAAATATCTAAAAACGGCAGAGAAATTTGCTCACCTGGGACTCCTGGGAGAGTCTTAATGAATTTGCCATTGAAATGTTGAATAATGGCTTCACACTTTTCTGTGGACTCCATCCTGAATAACAGACAAACATTGAAGTCCATAACTCAGAGCACCTCTGGTGTGACTTCTGTTGCTGCTGAGTTAGAGTGTACCTACTACAGTATATAGCATGTAGCTGTATCATGTATCGCTATTCATGTAGAATAAAGCATGTTGCTAAAGATGCTGTTAATGTAGTATCTAGTACTACAACAGCAGGGCATGCTGTTGAAATTAGGTACCTGGCAAAACCCACGCCACGACTAGTCCCGCTGGCATCGCGTAGGATGCGTGTGGAGATGACCTGGCCGAAGGACTTGAGCATGTTCTCCAGCTCCTGCTCGTCCATGGACACAGGCAGGTTGGAGATGTACAGGTTGGTGGGGTCCTGCTCCTGTTGCTGCAATAGGGAAAAAAACACTTCCGGGGTCAATCAGACTCACAGTGATTAATAACAAACAAAGAGGTTTTACATTCAGATTACATTCAATGCTATGTCATGTTTATGAAAGGCATGCGATGTAACAATAGAATATATATTGTCAGCGGTTAAATAACTGAATGTTGGTGTATGTGAGTGCTATTGTAAGTACATGAGCACTGGTGCTGTTCACCTCACAGAAACACAATACAACTACTAGAAAATCCAAGCATTATAATGAAGGACAGGAATGTGGAAATGTGGATAGAGCCCAGAGCAGAAGAGTGAATAAAAACAGGAATGCGGGACCATTTTGAATCCAGGGCTCAAAAGTAAAACCTTGTGTGACTTTGTAGAAACAGACAGGCAACCAGACATGAAGTTAAGAGTTCGCACAGCCACAGGAGGTTGGCAAACAGGGGAGGATGGGCTGGGCCAAACAGGGGAGGAGGGGCTGGGCCAAACAGAGGAGGGGGGGCTTTGAGGCTATAACAAACATACAGCACAGGAGAAGGGGAGGATGCAGGAGGAAGGGAGGGAATAGGGGAAAATTTGAAGATGCTGGAGAGAAGCGAGTTGGCTCACAGGAGTGGTGTTTCTATATTTCTGACAATCTGCTGTAGTTGAGGAAGGTGAAGGTGTAAACTAGAGGATGGGTTTTACAAGGGGGAAAGAGGAGAGAGGACAAGCAAACAAAACAGACAGGGTGAGCTGGGAGAGAAAGGACAGACAGAAGTGCCTCTCGTATACAGATTGAATCTTTAATTCACTAGTCTGACTCTATCTTCTTATACAATCTCTCCCACGATCTCTTTCACACATGTTTATGCTGCATTGAAAGAGCATGAATAAATAACAATTTGTTATGAAATGTGATGGTGAATCTCAGGTTACCAGTTAAATGCCCCAAGGAGTAATAGAGAAGCTATGGGCTTAGGTTTAGATAGTGATACCATTTCAGTCATGTCTAAAAAGAAAAGGACATTTACAGAAGAACATGTGTTGTGCTTGCTATATTGTTTGAAAGTATTTAACATGTTGAAACTTCTAGCAACATCTGGAATTTAGAATAGATGCGGTAAAGGGGTTATTGGAATTCCATCCGAAACAATGGAAATGTCATGGAAACGTGAAGGAAAGAGTGTGACTCTCCTCACTGACGCCCACCAGAAGCAGCCTACTGTACATTAAGACTCATATTTGAATGTGTATCTCACACTATGATGTGCAAAATTGCAGTAAGATGTTTGTATAGATGTCAAACCCATTATGTTCATTTGAACATCACCAATCCACTACGGCTAGAAACCACTTTTCTTGTAACCACTGATTTCTGAAAGCTAACTACAGTACCAGTGATTACAAATGTATATTCAGTGTAGCCAGTAGCAGTCACTTCTTCTCAACCAGAAAAGGACCATTTCTAAATGTTTTGCAGTGAAAATGTCAATATAAAAATCATACTTTAGTAACAACATTGTTGGCTCGTTAAAATAAATATACAATAAAGGATTTGAAGGATATTCACTTTGTCAAATCAGAGTTTGACACTTTGTGTCAATAATCAGTGTTCTTCTGTCCCCCGTGGTGTGCATTCCATTGACCTCTTTAACACATCTACATTATAGCAGCCAATGTATTCCTGTGGTTCTCAATAAACCAATGATCATTTATGCACATTTAAGTAGCCTATAATTAGATTAGTATACATGGGATCAAAAAATGCTTAAGAGCCGTGTCAAATGCAACTTCTTCCCAATTAATTAATTAACTATTACACAGGGACATGCTACGTATGTCACATTGGCATTGTTTGCCATCAGCCACAACCCTTGAGCTATAAGGCTTAACTGTGGTTACTCAAAGTTTGAAATTCATGCCAAGGTTTCTGATCAAAATGCTTCTGATAAACAAAGAAACACTGACACACCTGAAATACATCCTTGTGAACCATATCTCGCGCCTAGCAAACTTTGTACCCACCTTTTTGTTTCAGCAAATGATCGCTCCATTGCTAGCTATCTTAAGTTAATGACGTTACTGACAAAACTAGCTGGAACAAGACTACCTAGCTAGCTAACTCTACATGTCCATCAATCAGCTTGCTTAACATGTTTTAACATATTGTTTTAGATGTGCTGCAGCTTATGGTTCCATCATCTAACTATAATGCATAGTATAACAAATACTTTGACAAAAGTGTAAATGATATTAACATTTAGTAAATGTTATACAAAATAGTATAAATTGGGGCAGTCATTTAAAAGTTTGGTTGGTGTTAATTGCTTAAATCTTTTAAGCACTAGTCCTGGCGGAATAAATATTATTAATTATAATAAACAGGAGAAGTATGTAAAAAATCTAGTGTAGTGTATAGCTTTGCAAGCACACCTAACCACAGTGCCTACACATTATCAGTCAAAGCTACCCGCCACACCAGTGACACCACCCTGTATGACTACACTAAATCTCACAATGCCCTCCATGGGCCTGCTTTAAGACAGAAACCAAGTCAAACTACAGGTTCCATCAACAAACCAGTAATTCCACACTTATCTCTGTTAATCCATAAGCAAAGACTTGGCTTAATCCCAAATCAAACAGACTAAAGAGCCCAGGAACAAATGTAGCTCCCTACTGGAGCTCCCTTTTGTTGTTGGAGGTAGTGCACCACATCTAGGGAGTAGGAAGCACTTGGGACACACACTGAGTTTGTACAAAGAGTTCAGCAGGAGTTGAGCTGGCTGTGGTACTAGGCTTGTCACTCTGTTGATCTGACAATGTGGAATTTAAAGGGTGGATGTATGGCACTGAAGAGTGTCAACAAACCAAACATGTCTTATTGTCAATGATGATGAAGTCAGGCTTATCAGTACTTCAACGATACGTCAGACCTATGCCAACTGAATATTTTAACGTTTGCTTCACAGAACACCACACAGAGAGACCATTTGCGTTGTTATTGTTGATAGTATTCTAGGATAAAAATAAAGGCAGTACTGAACTCAGATATGTTTACACTAATCAAATCCTACCTTTACATACTGGCCATTGATAATTTCTGACAGCATAATTTTTTGGGGGGGGTACACCACTGGGCACAGAACAGAGCCCAAAACAACTGCATAGAGTTTAACATCACAAGCATTTTAAAAAAATTTTTGTAACAATGGCTTTCGGAAACGGCTGACAGATTTAGCCATAAGATGCTTTTGGAAAACACAACCCTGGCACAAGATAGAAAGCTCCTTAAATTAACCAGTGTACAACTCGCCAAGATAGAAAGCCCACTTTCTAGTATTTAAACAACATGTGGTTAAGGAGACATTTCCTTGTTCGACAACACAGAGACAATGTGACCAGTCACATCACATATTGCTTTAGGAATAAGGTAGCCTGAGGCTACCTTATGTGACAAACATTTAAAAACAAACAACTTTTTTTTTTTATCTCAACTCATATAATCCTGTTCTGCACCCAGGGCCAACATTATTTAAAAGGTTTCACTGACGCTGATATCCAAACGATGTCTGGACCACACCCAACCATGTGAAATGGAATCTCTTCTCACCACTCTGCATGTGCGTATGTGTCAGGCAGGTGGTGTGTGTGGGCTGAAGTCCGTATGCAGAAAGGGAGGATCTAGGAAGAAGAGAGCAGTCTACTTATATACCTTTCCATTGTTTCCCTGTCCTTTCATACCTAGCCATCACGACAGTGATTCCCCTGGCTGGAAGTATGATCCTACTTAGTGGGGTCTGTGAAAAAACAAACCCACTGGAAACATGACAACAACATGACCCACATTCAGTGGCAGTACATGGACTGGAAAAAAAGCCTGACTAAGACCAAAACACATGTCAAACAGTGTATATTTGATTTCAGTGACAGACACTATTTTAATCTAAGACACAAACTGCCATTTTCTGCAGATTTCTCCTTGCTTTATAAACAGAAACTGAGTTCTAACTGGGTAAACTTATAACCTATATCAGACGGCCAGGCTAGGCCATGATATAGAGTAACTCACTGTAGCTCATGGGCCAAATGGACTTCTAACAGTCTTCTGTTTTGGCCACATCCTTTGGGTGTGGACTGGGAGGAGGGCCGGGCAGAGTGAATGAAGCCCTATAGTGTCGGCCCTCGGCCCAGACACAAACCCAAGCAGGCACAGGCTACCTCATTGTCCCTGTCCCATTGACGGCGGGTGTGGGTGCACTCTCCCTAGGGCAATCTCAATGGGCAGCCTGAGAGCCACAGAGGAATCAGCTTAATGGACCCACAACAGCCTCTTTGAATGCAGACACCCACACAAAAAGCACATGACAAGGCCCACAGCAGGGGCCACTTAGCAGGACACGCTTTCAGCCAGAGAGCAGAGGGAGAGAGAGAGGAGAGAGAGAGAGAGAGAGGGATGGAGGAGTCAGGCACTCTAACCAATTCAATTTGACTCTTGGGTGGTTTGAATAAATCAAACAGAAACTGTAAAAATAATAATGTAACTATATTAAGTTATAATCTCTTGATAGGTAGATGGTCAGAGAGTATGGAAAATTCAAAATGTGATGGATAGTGGTGTATATTTGTTATGAAAAATTTGAAAACATGGAAAAAATGTATTTGAAGCATGGCCCTCTGGACCTCACTGAACACTTAATGGCGGATGCAGGGAAAATAAGTTTTACACTGCTGTGGGAGAGAAGAGGGAGAAGAGACCAGAGAAAAGTTAAAAGGGACTTGTTCTATTACAACTGATAGCCTTTGATAGTGTGACCTCTTCTGCTTGCCAGCCAACTGCCTGCTAACACAGGTAAACACACCTCTCTATAAACTATGGCAATTTGTCTTGAGACGGTGCCAAGATGACAGAGCTAATCAGGCCATAACTAAAATAATATGCTGGCAAACCAATGATCGCCTTTGGAATGCGTTTGCAGTCTCTTTGTTTTTGGGGTTCAATACAGCTCCTATCAAATGACGTGGAGAACACCAAGTCTCTCTCTCAGACTCTGCTATATCCTCACATGGTCTGTCATTGATATGTGGATGACATTCAACTACCTATCTCCTCTTTTGACACCCAGGTATCAGCATGTGTCCGGGTGCCAGGCAGACATCTCTGCTTGGATGTCCACCATCTCAATAAGACAGAGCTGCTCTGGAGAAGGTAGGTCCACTCCAAGACCACAACGGTGTTCCCATCCCAGACCAAGAACCACGGTGTGGCTCAAAAACCGACTTTCTAAAAGAGCATATAGAACCACTAGCCAGGAGCGACACTGAAGTGTAACTGTGAACATATCAAGTGTTTGTGGATTTGATGTTAATGACTGAACATATCAAGTGTTTGTGGAGTTGATGTTAATGACTGAACATATCAAGTGTTTGTGGAGTTGATGTTAATGACTGAACATATCAGGTATTTGTGGAGTTGATGTAAATGACTGAACATGTCTAGTGTTTGTTGAGTTGATGTAAATGACTGAACATGTCTAGTGTTTGTGGAGTTGATGTAAATAACTGTGAATATATCTAGTGTTTGTGGAGTTGACGTGAATAACAGTCTTACCTTAGCCATCTGAGCCTGGACTCCACTGGACTTGAGAGCAGTTACAGCTTTCTGGGCTGCTGCTGGGCTATCAAAGTCCACGAAACCATAGCCTGCATAACCCATTTACACTTACGTTATCCTTACAGTGGATACATATGTACATCAGTATGATGATTGCTGAGTGGATTTGGCGTTCAAAATACTTTAACATTAAGTTCAGGTGTAAAGTGTAGAACATGCCACTGCAGCTCAAACGTCCAATCTATTACTGCATACTACATCTATGGCCTTCTGCAGCTGTCCATAAACAAATGTCTCCTACAATAAATGTCTAAACCAAGGCAGGTCTCTGGGTGTGGTTTAATTCATTTATAGTGTAGCAATAGACCTCTAACCAGGCATACCCTAACACTGTAGAAATATTGTAGAATGTAGTTGGGATTAAGTCCAAAAGCCTGTGACCTTGTGCAAGGAGACAGTAAACAACACAAACCAGATATATTCTAGTAAGATGTCAATGGCATCTCTGTCACTTGATGAACTCTGAACTCTCACCTTTGCACTTGTTGGTGGTTTTGTCCAGGATGGCTTTAGTGGACACAATCTTCCCATACCTACCAAAACAAAAACATGAAAACATGAGATAATCAGACCATGTGAGGAGGTGACTATCTGACATGTTTGTGGAAGCTCCCTAACATTTAGACACAAACTTATTTATATGTTAATTTTGCACACAGATACTGTACAAACCCACACAAACACACATTCTTTATGTTGCAGTTACAGGTGTAAACATTAACTTTTCCATACACGTAAACATGTAAACCATACACGTAAACCATACAAACTTTCTGTGAATTCTTTGGGCTGCTTTAAAGTGGTCTCTATCCAAAAACTGGTCAAAAATCCCTGCCTGTCTATGAGGTGAATAGGTGGAGGGTGATGAAGGACACAGTAACTGTCTGTGAGGTGGAGGATGACGAAGGACACAGTAACTGTCTGTGAGGTGAAGAGGTGGAGTGTGATGAAGGACACAGTAACTGTCTGTGAGTTGAAGAGGTGGAGGTGGTTTAAGGATACAGTAACTGTCTGTGAGGTGAAGAGGTGGAGGTGGTTTAAGGATACATTAATTGTCTGTGAGGTGAAGAGGTGGAGTGTGATGAAGGACACAGTAACTGTCTGTGAGGTGAAGAGGTGGAGGTGGTTTAAGGATACAGTAACTGTCTGTGAGGTGAAGAGGTGGAGTGTGATGAAGGACACAGTAACTGTCTGTGAGGTGAAGAGGTGGAGGTGGTTTAAGGACACAGTAACTGTCTGTGAGATGAAGAGGTGGAGGTGGTTTAAGGATACAGTAACTGTCTGTGAGGTGAAGAGGTGGAGGTGGTTTAAGGATACAGTCATTCTCTTTGCCGGAGTGGTTTACAGCAATCAGGAGACAGAACTCCAGAGCCAAAGACTCTAGGTTCCAGGCTTGTCTTTATCCTGCCTTTCTGCTTACATCCTCAAAACAAACATGCACCCCCCCCACACACACACACATTATATATATATTTATATATATATATACACACACACACACACACACACACACACACACACACACACACACACACACACACACACACACTACAACACACACAGTCATTCTAAACACAGCTCCAGTCACCTCTGTATTCTCACACCTTGATCAAAACAACATTGTCATGACATGTTGGTTTGGGCTGTCAAAGTTAACATGTAAACGTAAGCCATGTTAATTGGCACACATTTTTAAAATAGCGTTAATTGCACCCACATCACAAAAAAACATGTTCATGCCATTAACCATCATTAAGTTCACATTTTACAATGACAAATAACACAGAAGACCATTCTGCCCATTCTGATATAGCTCAGTGAACACAGCTGCAGTTCATGCATGTTTGCTTTACAAAGCCTTGTACATTTAGTCCAATTATTCAAAAGTAATGCCCAATATTACCAGAGCTCTTTATTTCTGTTGCAGATCTGTGGGCCTATCAGCTAAAAATTAACTGTCACAAGCCTTTTTTTAAACTACTGTAACTATTCAGAATAACTTCCAAATTTCCATAATTGCATGTTAGTTAAGGGGGAGAATATTTTCATTTTTTGTCTATTTCCTGAAAGATTTGTTTTGGAGATTTTCTCCCAGTGATGATATGCATAAGAGTGGGATGTTTGTGTGAGAGTATAGAGAAGGTGTAGGAGGGATGCAGAACGTGTAGGCAGTAGGGCTACAGTACGTGTGTACGGCTATCTGAACACAAAAGATTGTTAGTGTGTTTCCACAACATTGTAGGATAGTTTTAAAAGCACTTTATTCCTTGTCCCCATAGAGTCAGTTTAATTTTCAGTAGTGTACAGCTCTATATCAGAAGTTTGGAAAACACAGAATGTCTGATATTTTTGTAAGTGTGTGCGTGCTGGTGTGTGTGTGTGTGTGTGTGTGTGCGTGCTGGTGTGTGTGTGTGTATGAGTGTGGTGTGTGACTGTGTGTGTGCGTGTGTGTGTATGACTGTGGTGTGAGACTGTGTATGTATGACTGTGGTGTGTGACTGTGTCTCTATGACTGTAGTGTGTAACTTTGTGTGGATATAAAAAGTCTACACACCCCTGTTAAAATGCCAGGTTCTTGTGATGTAAAAGAATGAGACAAAGATAAATCATGTCAGAACTTTTTCCACCTTTAATGTGACCTATAATGTGAACAATTCAATTGAAAAACAAACTGAAATTTGAAAAAAAAAAAAATGAAAATTTGAGGGGGAAAAATGAATAAAAAACTCACAATAACCTGGTTGCATAAGTGTGCACACCCTTAAGCTAATACTTTGTTTAAGCACCTTTTGATTTTATTACAGCACTCAGTCTTTTTGGGTAGGAGTCTATTAGCATGGCACATCTTGACGTGGCAATATTTGCCCACTCTTCTTTGCAAAAGAGCTCCAAATCTGTCAGATTGCGAGGACATCTCCTGTGCACAGCCCTCTTCAGATCACCCCACAGATGTTCAGTTGGATTCAGGTCTGGGCTCTGGCTGGGCCATTCCAAAACGTTAATCTTCTTCTGGTGAAGCCATGCTTTTGTGGATTTGGATGTGTGCTTTGGGTTGTTGTCATGCTGAAAGGTGAACTTCCTCTTCAACTTCAGCTTTCTAACGGATGCCGGAAGGTTTTGTGCCGAAATTGCCTGGTATTTGGAACTGTTCATAATTCCCTCCACCCTGACTAAGGCCCCGGTTCCAGCTGAAGAAAAACAGCCCCAAAGCATGATGCTGCCACCACAATGCTTCACTGTGGGTATGGTGTTCTTTGGGTGATGTGCAGTGTTGTTTTTGCACCAAACATACCTTTTGGAATTATGGCCAAAAAGTTCAACCTTGGTTTCATCAGACCATTACACATTTTCCCACGTGCTTTTGGGAGACTTGATGTTTGTTTTTGCAAACTTCAGCCGGGCTTGGATGTTTTTCTTTGTAAGAAAAGGCTTCCGTCTTGCCACCCTACCCCATAGCCCATTCATATGAAGAATACGGGAGATTGTTGTCACATGTCGCACACAGCCAGTACTTGCCAGAAATTCCTGCAATTCCGTTAATGTTGCTGTAGGCCTCTTGGAAGCCTCCCTGACCAGTTTCCTATCTTCAATTTTGGAGGGACTTCCAGTTCTTGGTAATGTCTCTGTTGTGCCATATTTTCTCCACTTGATGATGACTGTCTTCACTGTGTTCCATGGTATATCTAATGCTTTGGAAATTCTTTTGTACCCTTCTCCTGACTGATATCTTTCAACAATGAGATCCCTCTGATGCTTTGGAAGCTCTCTGCGGACCATAGCTTTTGCTCTGAGATGCAACTAAGAAAATGTCAGGAAAATCCTACT
>JACXGI010003851.1:0-11443 GCA_016801175.1 Esox masquinongy
CCAGTAGCATAGAAAAATCCTTTTTCAGGATCTCAGAGCCAGTTTTCCTTTGTAGAATGTCAAAAGACCCAGTGTGGATAATAATCTGCATGTTGCTTGGATGTGTAGAGAGAATAACTGGCAACATTTCTGTTAGCTCTCTGACCGATGTGTCAGCCATGGTTAGGTTTTCAGTCTTTGCCATTCTGATATGCTTGGTCATGTCATCCCCAATCAAGGTAGTATCTGGCTTATCAGATGTGGAGTTAGCAAAGTTTCTTCTTTCCCTCGTCCTATCTGTGGTTTTAGGGCTATTTCTTGGATTTTGGTTAGCCCTAATGCTAGTGTTGTGGTTAGCTTCCCTAGTTTCATTTACACACATTTCGTTCCGAGTCAGTGGTTCGTAGCTGTTTTGCAGTGTAAGTTCAGGTGGTGGATTGAGGGTTGGTGCTCTCTTATTTGATTTCTTGCTGGATTTGCCTCTGCGGCGCAGAACATCAGACCATGTCCCCGCTGGAGTTGATGCCTTCGGTCTAGCCCCGGTGCTGTGCCAGTAAGATGTGTCATTGGGGAAGGCTGGTTTGAAAGCCTCTGCGGTTAATCCAGTGGCATTAGCACATGTCCAGGGGAGAGTGTCAGCCAGGTCTGTGACAGAGTGGTCAAGATTTGAAGTAATCCCTTGTATACCAATTTGTGTCTGTCCGTTAGCATTTGGTAGCTCAACCCCTAGAGTAGCTGCTACAGAGTCAATGAATTGTTCACTCTCACGTATTTCAAGCTGTGTTATCGTCTCATTCAGCCATTCGCTCTGAAATTGCTCTGATCTGTTCACCAGTTTTGACTTCGTTCTATCAAGTATAGGGAAATCTTTAGAGTTCTCTAGCCTTAGGTTAGCCTGTTTTGCTATGTTAGCATTAGCATTTGTTGATTCACCTACCGGACAGGACCCACAGTCCGACCGGAGGAGCGCTCTGATGACTAAATCTTCTAAGCGGTTGATCCGTTCCTCCAACAGCTGTCTTAGCTCCTCCATCATAAAAAATCACTCAAAAATACAAAAGAACTATGCTGAGCTCCTCTTTTAAAAATTACATAAAATTGTAAAAATATGATTAAAACAATTATAGAACAAAAATAAAACAAATGTAAAAGCTTTAAAGAAGATTAAAAGAAAATTAAAAAGTATGAAAAGAAAGAAAAGTTGGCAAAAGGCAGGAAGCAGGAGAGTTGCGTTATGCGACTAAGGGGGAAACATGAAAAATAAAAACCTTACAATAACCTTATAATAACCTTATAATAAAACAAAGTTTAAATCTGATCATTGATCTTTATCAGGTCAGATCATCACTTGGGTCTGCTCTGTTCTATTGTTTTTTTACTCAAACATTAAGTGCTGAGTAATTAACCAAATTGTCAGTTTTTGAAAAAAAAAACTATTAAATCACAAACCGAACCGTTAACAAATCAATTTGGATTACATTTCCATCAACAGTTTGAAAACATTATAGCTCTTTTACGCGATTGATAGATCTATTTGAAAGAAGTTATCTACTTTGAAAACTATTAAAATATTTTAGTCAGTTCTGCGATTGTATTAGGCACCAGGCTACTGCGCTAGCTAGCCACCTACTGCTAGCCTAGCTAAATTGATGAAGGGAGCACAGAGATAACATCACAGGGTTGTCTGGCAAGTCGGTAATAAACTGCTTAGCAGAAATTAGATGATAATAATAATTTGACCTTGTATAGTGCTTTTCTAGGTACTCAAAGCGCTTCACAGGGTGAACAAGCATACAGAATACAATCACTTTAATAGGTACAAATAAAAGGCAAAATAAACAAGAAATAGGTGGTTAAAAACTAGGGAATCATGAGATGGAGGGAAGGCAAGAGAAGGGGTTAACTGCCGAACGCAAGTTTGAAGAGGTGGGTTTTGAGGGCCTGTTTGAAGGATGGCAGGGTGTTTGCCTGACGGATGTGGTTGGGGATGGCTTTCCAGAGTTGGGGTGCAGCAGCTGAAAAGGCCCTGTCACCCCAGGTCCGGAGCGTGGTCCTGGAGGTTTTAAGAGTGGTTGTGTCTGCAGACCTGAGGCATTAGGTAGGGGTGTGGAGGACGAGGAGGTTGGAGAGGTAGGGAGGGGCCAGGTTATTTACGACTTTGTAGGTGGTGAGTAGTGTTTTAAAATGAATCCTATATTTGACCGGGAGCCAATAGAGATTGTGGAGAACAGTGGTGATGTGGTCTCGATGACGGGTGGAGGTCAGCGGGCAGCTGGACGTATTTAAGTTTATTGAGGACTTTGTTGGGTGAACAGTAGAGGATGCAGTAGTCAAGTCTGGAAGTTATGAGGGTAAGGTGAGTGTTTCGGCAGCGGTAGAAGACAGGGAGGGCCAAATGCGGACAATGTTCTTGAGGTGGAAGAAGGCCGTTTTAGTCACTTGGTGGACGTGAGGTAGGAACGAGAGGGTGGGGTCAAGGATGATTCCTATGTTGTGGACCTGGGGGGAGGAGATGAGGAAGCTTGGGCCGATGATGAGGATTTCAGATTTATTGCAGTTAAGTTTGAGCAAGTTCAGTTGCATCCATGATTTAATGTCTACAAGGCAGGTGGTGAGGGTGGAGAGGGTGGCTGAGGTGATGGTTTGGAGAATTGGTGAAGCTGAGTGTCATTAGCGTAGCAGTGAAACTGGAGGCCTTGACAGCGGAGGATCTGTCCAAGGAGAAGGATGTAGATGATGAAGAGGAGGGAACCGAGCACTGAGCCCTGGGGGACACCATGGGTGACTGGGACGGTGGAGGATTTGCAGGATGGAGTGGTTGATGGTGTCAAAGGCGTGTGAGAAGGATGGAGTGGTTGATGGTATCAAAGGCGTGTGAGAAGGATGGAGCGGTTGATGGTGTCAAAGGCGTGTGAGGAGGATGGAGTGGTTGATGGTATCAAAGGCGTGTGAGAAGGATGGAGTGGTTGATGGTGTCAAAGGCGGCGCTCTGGTGGAGGAGGATGAGGATGGTGATGAAGCCAGAGTCAGCAGAGAGAAGTATGTGATTGGTGATTTTCAGTAGGATGGTTTCTGTGCTGTGTTTGGAGCGGAAGCCAGACTGGAAAGGTTCGTAGAGGTTATTGGAGTCAAGGTGGGATTCGAGTTGAGCAGCGAGAACTTGCTCAAGGATTTTGGACAGAAAAGGGAGGTTGGAGATGGTCCGGTAGTTGTTAGGAGTGTCAGGGTCAAGTCCAGGTTCTTTTAGTATCGGGACAGCAGTAAGCTTGATTGACAGCAGTAAGCTTGATGGCGGGGGGACGAGGCCATTGGACAGGAGGGAATTAATTATATTGGTGATGAGAGGGGAGAGTGTGGGGAGGCAGGCCTTGACTAGAAAGGAGGGGATCAAGGGCACAGTTTGAGGACTTGATGCTGGTGACTATGGGGGATAGTTCAATTTCAGTGATTTCACTGAAAGATGAAAATGAGTGGCTTGGAAGTAATAATAATAATAATAATACATTAAATTTATATAGCGTTTTTCAAAGACCCAAAGACGCTTTAAAATACATACATAACAAACAACTACAGATGCGACAAACAATTAGCAATGAGACAAACGGTAGCTAACAAAACAAAAACAAAAAGGGGGGGTGGGTCAAACAACATAGGGCAGGGGCTAGGGATAGGCTTGTTTAAACAGATGGGACTTGAGGTGGTGGATGGAGATGGCAACAGATTTAGAGTCACGGATGAATTGTGGAAGTGCATTCCAAAGTCTTGGAGCAGCCCTTGAAAAAGCCCTGTCTCCAAAGCTCTGCAGCTTGGATCGAGGGATGATAAGGAGGCCAGCAGTGGCAGAGCGGAGTGACCTGGAAGAATGGTATTGGGGAATAAGGTCCGAGAGATAGGGTGGAGCAAGCTGGTGGAGGGCTTCATACGTGAGAAGAATTTTGAAGTCAATGCGTTTAGAGATTGAGAGCCAGTGGAGTTCTTGTAGGATGGGGGTGATGTGCTGCCAGGATTTGGAGTGTGTGAGAAGTCTTGCAGTTGAATTTTGAACTAGTTGTAGTTTATGGAGAGATGAAGAGTTCATGCCAGAAAGGATCGAATTGCAATACTCAAGACGGGCAGAAATGAATGCATGAATTAGGGTTTCAGCGGCAGTGCGGGACAGGGAAGACTGTAACTTGGCAATATTGCGGAGGTGGAAGAATGAGGATTTGACTGTTTTATGTGTTGTTCGAAGGTGTAGCGGGAGGTTGAGGGTGGTGGAAGAAGAAGCAGCCAGCTGATTGTGTATAGTGTCAATTTTGGTTTGGAAAAATCATAACTAACTGACTGAGCCATCAAATAAAACAGTTATATACACATGAAACATTGAGATGTGGATGAATGACGTAGGCTACTGTTTAATGGGGATATCAAAACGAAACTGAACCGACCTCAAGAAGCACTAATCGCTCAGCTCTACCAGCATGTTATGCCATAAGTCCCCTAGGGAAATGACGTGTACAAACATTCTAGTTTTTCTTATTAAAGAGGAGGGAGGGTGATTCCTTCTTAATGTCTTGACATGTCTCAGTGTGCTTTATACTTGATCCATGGCTTTAAATCGCCATAAACCCAGACTCCTGCAAACGAGGCAATGCAACAAGGCTTTCATAGAACGCACACATTATGTGTGTGTGTGTGTGCCATAAAACACAGTGCGGTAAAAGGCAGTTATTGTTGGTTATGGCAGTGCAAGACAATAGGCAGCTGATTGTAAAACAGATTGTTATTTTTATTTTACCCAGCCTGCCTCACTTAACTACTTCTCAGGGATATTGGTGTCCTCCCTTCTGAGGAAGATGGGAGAGATTTTTGGGGGCAGAGAAAACAAGGGTGTGTGCTTGTGGGTGTCGCCTGGGCTGTGTTAAAACAGATAGACAAGGCAGATAGACGAAGCAGGGAGATCAATGCGTTAGCCTGAGAGGTTATGGGAGAATGACTAAGCAGCTAATTAAAGGACAAGAACACAACACGACTGCTTGGAATGAATAATTAGAGGGCTTTCCGTGTGACTGACTGAACAGGACACAACAGAGTGTAGGGAAGAGGGCCTCCGTGGAGAGCAAGCTCGTGGATAGACACAGGGCACACAGTGCATGTACATATATCATACAATGTAGACAGCCCAGTGGCTTGCGTAAAATAGCATGTGATAAGACGCACGTCAAGCCAGACGGTTCAGACTATTTAGCATATATTACAATGATTCTTATCTCTTTCAATATGCTTTGAAGGGCTCGTCCCATTTGGCCTTAGGAGAAGATCCAGCCAGGAGATAGAGGATGACAGCTGAAACAGCAAACAAAACAGTACATAACAGGATGCCATTTCTGACTTCATTATCAACGGACATCTGGCCTCTCTGACCTGAACATTCCCTAGCTTGCAGCTTCATTTATCAATGAGGATCAAATGGTTCGGCTCCTACACAGTGTACCAGCAATCCCAAAACCTTCATGGTTTTTTGATGTACTTTCCTGGACTTGGTTCAGCTCTGACGATTCCAGTTTAAGTGGGTGACATGGTATTCCTCTATTCTTGTTTTGCTAGATGATGGATTAGTTGCTATACATTTTTTGGGGTTATAATCTCCTGTAATTTTTTTGCAAGGCTTTTATTGTCAGTACAAACAAGAAGGAGTCAGGTAAGGTGGAGACAGAAAAGTGAAGGGAAGAGATGGTATTGAACCCTGCTCCCTGACTGAGAGACGTTTATACAGCGGTGTATGGGAGCGTTACCTAGGCTTTGCACAGAATATGTTTCAATGCCAAGCATCTATTTCATGTCTGTGGAACAAATAATGGTTGAAATCCATTCATTTAAATCCATCTAAACCATGTTGGGGGGAGGGGGGCAAGAGAGAGTGGGGAGAGGGACAAAGAAAGAGTGGAGAGGGACAGAGAGAGTGGAGAGAGGGACAGAGAGAGGGTGGAGAGAGGGACAGAGAGGGGGTGGAGAGAGAGACAGAGAGAGAGCAGAGAGGGACAGAGAGCAGAGAGGGACAGAGAAAGAGTGGAGAGAGAGACAGATAGAGGGTGGAGAGAGGGACAGAGACAGTAATTCATCAAATGACTCCCTCTGGTTTTTGTCAAGTTCCCCTCCCCCATAGACATCTTATCAGGCAGTCTGTACCTGTGTGCAGGTACCCCCCTGCAGGGGGAAGGTTGGTGGAGCTATGAGGTCACAGGTCATCGAGACACAACAAAGAGTTGACTCAGATGGCGACCATGAGAGAATGGCTGACAGACAGGCGTCAAGGCTGAGATACAGATGAGTCATACACACACAGGCATGAATGTAAACACACACACACATACACATAAATGCAAGCTTGCAAAGACACATGAACGCACACACCCTTTCAGGGAACCACTTCAGTGAAGTTGCGACAGAACGATGACCACAAAAAAACAGTTTTAAAGTCTGAGCAGGTGTGTCTGCCAGTGTGTGTGTGCAGAAACATACAACACTTACTGAGCGGTAATTTATAATAATATAATTGGTATTTTAGTCTAAGTAATTAGACAACAATAAGAAATCATACCGGCCTTACAACAGCATATTATTACAGCATTTTAATAATAATAGCATCATAATACATTATAGCCGCATCCTAATGCAATACAGCAGTATTATAATGCATTGTAACAGTAGCATAACGTATTATAAAAACATCATAAAGAATTATAAGCGCACCATGACTACATTGTAATACATTATAGCAGCATCATAATGCATTATAATAGCATGAAAACACATTATAACATAATGTATATAACGGCATCATTGTCCATTACAAGCCAACCTGACAATCAGTTTATGCATTACATCAGTCCACTGTAGCGAGGGGATACATGGAGTAAGCTCCTTATGCTACTGAACCACACGGGTCTCAGTTTCGCCCTACAATGCGGCTGTTGAGCTAAATGAACAATAGACCCTGTGGTCTCCTGGACCTGGAATGGCTAATCAGTTACACAGGCCTGAATGGAGGGAGAGTTCTCCGTCTCAGGTGTCCGGTGCTACTGAGGGAAGATAAGCTGATATGACTTTACCTGAACAGTTTAAACCTCTACGTACAGATCAAGGATCAGCAATGCATTAACAAATCCAAATCTTAACCATTTATGGTGAGAAATCTAAACTGAACTCTGATCAGCGTCTAGGGGCAACTTTGCTCGACAGCAGGCTGTTTTTCACTTACAGCTCTGGAAAAAATTAAGAGACAACTGCACATTTGTATTTCCTTTCCAAAAAAGTCGAAAAGGAAGGTTCTGAGTGAGGAACAGAAGGGTTAAAATTAAGAGACAACTGCAAATTGAACGCTTCTGTTCCTCACTCAAAACTTTCCTTTTCAACTTTTTTGGAAAGGAAAGAAAAAGGTGCAGTGGTCTCTTAATTTTTTCCGGAGCTGTATAGTGGCACTAATCTCGATCCCAGACACTCCCATCCAAAATCACAGAAGGTCTGGTGGAAAAATCTGTCAGGTCTTCAGGATTTTGCAATTCAACTGAGGGCTGCACTTTTGTACAATTGTGAGTCAAATTCAAAACAGGAGTTATTAAAACATAGGTTTCAACGTAAGAGTAGACTTTTTTTTAAACTCCCATGAAAAATATTCCATTTTATACTTAAACCTACCAAGGCTCTCGGTTTGCCCATCCCTGCTTTCAAGTGTGACAATAAATCAATGGACCATGTCGTAGAAACAAAACGTGGTAAGGACATTTGGAAGTATCTCTGATAACAGAACAAGTGCACCAGGCAGCTTTAGGCTTCACCCCTGTCACCCTCAATCAATCACTAAGACACAACCTTCAGCGACTGTGTGTTCTTTGAACTTCAACACCAAGCAAAAATGTGTCTGTCTGATCAAGGTCTCTGTGTAGACTGAAATTGATCTACAACCTTTTAAAAACTTAATTTAAATTAAACAATATTTTTGCAATGGAGAATTGCAGGTGCAACTTGTGCACGAAGTCTGACCTTTATCCTTTAATTGATGACAAACTACAATCTGAAAAGACTTGCCTTTGAACTTTACCTACAGAATTGAATTACCATATGCTCTAAGAATATGCTTGATACTTCAACTGCACTGAAGAACAATGTGTAGCTCTTCTCGCACATGGGTTATGCTTGACAGTAGGCCTGGGTTTAATGATAGTGTGGATGTTTATGACGTTAAGGGATTATCAAACCAGACCAACAAACACACCATTCCTTTCTTCGAACCAAAAATGTAAACATTCTGTAAAGAACAAAGTGTAATACAGCTAAGACATAGATACGGTGTCTGAAAGCTGGAATTTAACACAGAGCCTGTTTTTCCCCGGTCATAAGGATAGTTGTTGAGAGGAGCTCTTCGCCTCGCTGACTTCAAAGTCTCCAACTTTCTTTCTATTTTTTGCAGAGAACGCTTTAGACTACAGTGTGTGTTGTTCGTGCTGTTTGTGTGCGTGTGTGTTGCTCCAGAACTGCAGTGCCCTGAGCCTTTCTCAACCTGCTGGAATAGAGTGGGTTGATGCTCATCAAGTAAAGTCAGCCTGGAAGCTTTTAAGACTGGAATGTTCTGCAACTGGATGAACCCTGAGCTGAATTGTTCTTCAGAAGCTGTGACAAAATCTGCAGTAAAATGTTCTTTAACTTGCATCTGCTCAAATGGTGGGTGGGTGATATTGAGTTGAGTTCGATAACTTGAAAATGTTTGCAAAAAAAACAAACTTGCATATCAGGCCCAATTTTTGACAGATTTGTTTCTGCTATGAGCATGCAACTTTTTTGCCGGCAACATTTCTTTTAGACCTTATCCCAAAGTTACTGTGAATAGCACATTTAAAAAAAGCCTTAAATGTCAATGATTGAATGTTACTGATTAAACTACTTGTCATCATTACATTTCCAGGAGCAGATGATTGGTTGTTAGATTATGCTGTGCTCTCTCCCAGTCTTTGTATTTGCTAAAGGTCAAGGTTTGCACTTTGGTCCACCAGACTTTGCGCATTTAGGCTCAAGAGTCTGGGAAAGAGATTGACAGAGAAATCGATGTGCCCCTCTCTCACTTCTACTGCCTCCATCTCTCTCTCTTTCTCCCTTATCATCTTTCTCTCCCGCCATCAATTTCTCTTCCTCCATCTCTCTCTTTCTCCTTCCATTTCTTGCTGTCTTCCTTCCTGTGTCCCCCTCCCTTCATCTGCTGACCTGTTTCACACAAGTGTCAAGTTATCCACAAGCGTCTGGACCAGCCTGATCCCCCACCTGGCTCTTTGTGTCCGAGCAGGGCGGTCCAACCCACCTACTCATCCACCTATTCCCTCTGGTTGGACTAAGAGCTTAGCCGAATCCTTATCTCAGGGAAATTGAGGCCAGCCTTTGTTGTAGTGCAGATCTGTCTGCCAGGCCATTATCGCTCTGCTCCCTTTCTGCCTCCCTGGATGCCTTTTTTTTGTCCGTGCGGTCTTCCAGTCTGGACTGGTGCTGCCCGCCTAGTTGGTAACCCATCCCTGTTCCGTGTGCGTTTCACTTTTGCCTGCTTCAAGCTTCGCCCATATCGAATGTCGCTCAACACGCACCCTTCCTGCTCCCTTATTCTCCCTGGTATTATAGTAAATAGATAACCACTCACTATTTGTGAAAAGACAGATAATTGAGAGAGAGACAGAGGAGCCTTAAGCAAGTCATTTACAATGAAGATGGAAAATGTGTCTGTTCCTTTCTGAAGGAGACATTTCTGCCTGCGGGGAAACCAGCAGAGAGAGAGAGAGTTCTAGAAGTTCTAGCAGTCGTCTCATCTCATTGTCAAAGCATGGTCTCAGCATGGTGCGGTCTGTCTGTCTGTCTCTGTCTGCCTGCCCTGCCTTCACCTCCAGCCATGCCTGTTCTCTGTATTCTTGGCAGCTGCCAAATGAACGAAATAACACACTGCCGAGCACAATCACAAAGAGTGCCTATGGTGTTTCCAAAAAAATGTCACAACCTGTCTGATCAGCATTTAGTTTTGGTTGATCTGCATTTAGTTTTGGTTGATCTGCATGTTGTTTTCGTTGATCTGCATGTTGTTTTCGTTGATCTGTATGTTGTTTCAGTTGGTCTGTATGTTGTTTTAGGTGATCTGCATGTTTTGGTTGGTCTGTAGGTTTTGGTTGGTCTGTATGTTTTGGTTGGTCTGCATGTTTTGGCTGGTCTGCATGTTGTTTTGTCTGTGTGACAGTTTGTCTCTGTTTGTACCCGCCCGGATTGGTCAACCAGTCTTCCCACTTGTAAGCAGTCGTCTGGGGTCGCACCACACTGGTGAAGAAGCGCGACGCGGTCACACCCTGTTGATATTATTAGTACCAGACTAGGGTCACTTAAATCAAGGAAGGTCTGGGCTTCTAGTGATGTTAAATAGTTGTTCGTTGAGGCTCCGTAACAGCATAACAAATCAAGTCAAGAAAAACATGTGAAAATGTAAAACAGGTCCAGTAGCAGTGATTGCACTGTGTAACAAATTTAAAAATTGTTTTGTTCCTGGGTAGTAAGTGTTATCTCCTAATTGCTTATGCCTCAGAATATAGAAGATTATTCCCCACAAACTTTGCTTTTGTGTCCAGGATCTGCATGTTGTTTCGAAATTTACCTATTTTCCAGAACATTCCAGATATATGCAGTGTTGAGTAAACTTGGAGTAACATCTAGAACTTTCTAGAACTTTCCAGTAATATAAATAGCAGTATAAATACAGGATTACAACAGCATCAAGACTATGCTGGATGCCTTGAAGTATGATGAGTGGGGCTGGGAGGTCATAGGAGACTTCAAAATGGTGGAATTCCTGATCCTGGTCTCCAAGGCGGTTTTACCAAGTTTCCCTGCTATCTTTGCCTTTGGAACAGCAGGGTGGTGTCTACAGGCGGAAATGGCCACAGTGGACCGAGTTCTCTGTGGGGAGGAACAACGTCAAGTGAGAGCCACTGGTGGACCCCCGGAAGGTGCTGATGCCACCACTGCACATCAAATTGGGCCTTATGAAACAATTAGTCAGAGCTCTAGATAGAACACGGGAGCGTACTCGGAGGAGCAAGGCGAGTGCTTCCACCAGGATATACTGGACTTTGAACGCTGCTACCAAGGACAGTATAATGAGAACATGATGGGAGTCTACATTTGGGGACTGACTCGTGAAAGTGATTCACAGTATAAACCATTCACTTCTAAATCTTTTGTAGTCATTTTTGTATTACTTTAGTATAAGTACATGTTATTTTGGATTCATATGTTGTTTTTTTCTGACTTTATGTGAACAAAAAGACAGAAATTCGCCTGTTTTCTCATTGGAAATAGGTGCATTTCAAAATATCACTGTCCTGGTCACAAAAGCAAAGTTTGTGGGGAATAATAGTCATTTTCCATACTTTTCAAGCATAAGCGATTACGAAATAACACTGAC
>JACXGI010003851.1:17958-32202 GCA_016801175.1 Esox masquinongy
GGACTCTAAGACCCCCCCCCCCACGTACACACACCAACACCCAGACCCCAGACCCCCCCCACACACACACTCACACTGACCTGCCTATGTACAAGGTCAACATAGTTGTGAGCACAGCAAAGCGACCACCCCTTATAATCTAATTTTCCTCACCATTGCCTTTTGACTACCCTCAGTGCACTGCTCTACACACACACAAACACACACACACAACAAAAGAGTGAGAATGTGTGCATAATGTTTGCGGTTATTGATTGTTTATTTCATTGCTTTGACAATTTAACCAATAAAGCCCATTCAACTGAAATTGAATTGGGAGAGTTAAAGAGAGAGAAAAAGAGACAGAGAGAAATCAGTCTTACCTTCTCCTCTCCCCCTCTCTCCTTTTTTCCTCAGCCCTGCTCAATGAAATGCCAGCAAGGATAAGGCAGAGCAATAACAAAAGAGTCTGTGACTGTGCCACTCGTAAATGCCATCGATTATCTATTCACTCTGAATTGTAGCCTCTCCAGTCTACACACAAACTGCTGAGGAGAGACTCCCCAACAGAGAGACAGAGTGAAACAGAGAGACGTTTACTTAGATTTTCAGATGTGTGCTTTCTTAATTATTACACATTTCTGATTTGCACTTCCTTCTGCAATGCAATCAAATGTTTACCATGCCAATAAAGTCTTTGAAATGGAAGACCGCAATGAGAGAAAGAAAAATGATAAGACACAGAAAACACAAGTGAGAGAGACTGACAAAAAAGAGAGACTGAGAAAAGTCAGAGGGAGAATTAACCCAACTCAGACAATCTGGCTTGACCAAATGATAACCAAACAAAAAGAAAACAATGTTTACTACTGGGAAAACATTACAACATCTCAAAGTAAACGTCAATGCTATTTGGCTGTAAACAGACTGTACACAGTGGCCGACTATCTGACCACTGTGATTGATAGAAAAAGGGCAAAGAAATGTACTGACTCAGCGAGCATAGCCTGGCCATAGAGATTGGTTGTCAAAGACAAACCTAGTTGAACAGAGACAACGTGCTCCCGGGGAAAGGTGGAGAAAGAGCTGCAGTTCCCACTCCACTGTGACAAATACCACCCCCCCCCCCCCCACACACACACACACACAAAGAAAATACTGTTGTCAAAGGCAAAGATGTTCAGCCGCAATGCCAGACGCCATGTTTGGTGAAAAAGAAGCACCGCCTTTGAATAGAAGAACCTCATACCAAATCTAAAACATGGAGGTGGTGGCATTATGGTTTGGGGCTGCTTTGCTGCCTCAGGGCCTGGCCAACATGCCATCATTGAGTCAACCATGACATCCATATTGTACAAGAGAATGTGAGGCCATTATCCTTAATCCTTAAAGCTGAAACTGAACAAAACGTGAACAGAACTTGCCACAGGACAATGCTACAAACACAAAAGCAAAGCTACTGTACAACAAAATGGCTCAAACAGAAGAAATGGAGGGTTATGGAATTTAAGTCCGGATCGCAATCCTATCAAAATGCTGTGGGGGGACTTGATGTGGGCTGTGCATGAAAGAAAGCCCTTGAGCATGACACAGTTGAAACAGTACTGTAAAGAAGAGTGGCCAAAAATTCCTCCCGGTTGACGTAAGTGACTGATAGGCAGTAACAAGAAATGTCTATATTACGGTATTTCATCCAAAAAGGCAAACACTAGCTACTGAACCTAGTTGTGTACATATTTTTTAGCACTATAAAATTGCATTTCTGTGGATTATTTAGTATAGCCTTTTAGTGTCATTTGTTGAATTAAACTATCTTTATCTGTTAATAGCGCTGAAGTGAAGGTAACATATCCATATGCCCAAATAGGTAAAAAAAGAGACAACTTTCCTGGGGGTGTACTTACTTTTCACATGACTAAATGAATAAAATGTGTGTATATTACTCTATTATACATCATGATCAATATATTTTGCTGCCATTGGTCTGAGCAATTTCTTCTTATACATACTGTACTCTTTAACAATGTAAATACACTAACTTTTAAAGTCATTATGGTTTACTGGACTGACTTCAAAGCATAAAGACAGACAGAGAGAAACATAGAGATAGAGAGTAAGAAAGAGAGACAGAGAGAAACATAAAGATAGAGAGTAAGAAAGAGAGAGAGAGAGAAAAAGAGATAGAGAGTAAGAAAGAGAAACATAGCGAAACATAGAGATAGAGAGTAAGAAAGAGAGACAGAGAGAAACAGATAGCGGTGTTAGACGTGGTGCAGATCAAAAATGTATCCCACAGACAACTAAAATAAGAGTACTCAATTGTCCATTTTCCTCGCAGATGGTGGATGTGTGTATTTCGCTTAAAACTCAATGACATTTATGAAGTGGTGAGTTGTCAATAGCATGAATCATAAATCGTTTATTGTGCTAGGATCACACAAAAGGCCAGTCTCCAAAAAGTAAAGATGTCCTTTTATACATTTGTTGTCAGTACTAATATAATCTTAATGTGCGGTGGGAGAAAGCCTTTCACCATTCTCTCTGTGTGGCTCCCAAATGGCATACAGTGCACTCTGGTCGAAACCAGAGCATTATGTAGGGGACAGGGTGCCAGTTGGAACTCATGCTCTACTATCCCACTCATAAATCGGCAGAATCCCAATCCAAGTAGAGCAATAACAAATCTATCCCTGGCCACTTCAAAGCATTGTTGCTATATTACTTTATGGCCATGACTTAGAGTAAGGAAATGTTTTAAAGGGCTTTTAAGTGGTGGGGAAATACAATTTTTTTATTATTTCTACACCATTTATGTCACTTAGCTACTTATTGGACGTCCCTGAAGATCAATGGCTATGACTCAGGAAATGTTTAAGTGGGCTCTCTAAAGTGGGGAAATAATTTTTATTTTCCTTCCCCACTTACACAAGATGAATTCTTGTTTAAAACCCTCCACAAGTTACAGCGGACTCTACAGTAGGCATATAATACCACACAATTAAAATATTGTACAATTAAAATATTGTGAATGCTTGCTACTGTGAATCAAGGAGTCTACTTGATAGCTTACGTGAGTGTTGTATTTGAGTACAGCTGACAGAAATGTCTAAGTACCAGGCTGATGTACAGTAGGTTTATAGACCTTTCATGTGATTTAAAAAAATGTAAGTTAGAGGTTTTCCAGTATGAGTGTTACATGTAAGTGTTTCTGACAGGGATGGAGGGAGTTGTGTTTTCCAGACAGCCCGGACAGTGTTGTGTCCTCCCAGCGATCCCAGGATTAGCGGGATGGGGGGGCCCTGACTGTACAAACTCTTCAAACGTGGCTAGCTTCCCGGGATGACAAGGATAAAAGGACAGCCCGGGAACCGCCGTGAAATTTTCTGAGGTGAATGTCTG
Organism: Esox masquinongy; assembly: GCA_016801175.1. Lineage (NCBI taxonomy): Eukaryota > Metazoa > Chordata > Actinopteri > Esociformes > Esocidae > Esox > Esox masquinongy. The sequence continues at coordinate 21,337 of JACXGI010003851.1, forward strand.
GGGCAAGGCGGGAAACACACAAATGCTCACGCACATACATGCAAGCGACTGCGCACACACTCATCTCTCAACTTCTAAACGTGCACTTTTTGAGATAATAGTAACACTAAAGGCTAAGAGGCTATGCTAACATTGACGGCAGGTAGCCAAGCAGAGCATTTAGCCAGTAATTGCAAATGGCTGCTGGTTTAAATCACAGAGCCAAAAAGCAATCTGTTGGTTTACCCTTGGTTCAGTGTGAAGATGAAATTCACCTAGTGGTGAACTGAACACAAGGTTCAATCGAAATTTGACCCAACCTCTAGATCACGGAGGTGCTGGGGGCTGCCACACTGGGACCCAGGTGAGCATTTAGGGTTAATGGCCTTTCACAAGTTCAGAACAATAGACTTTCTCCTCCAGCTCTGGGAATCAATCCAGCAACCTTTTGATAACTTGTCAGATGTTCTAACTGCTAAGCCATTTGCTGCAGTTAACCCTAATTGAACCAGGGTCGCAGTCCATAATGTCAAATCCATTGGCAGTGACCCCACTCTACAATGGTTGTCTCTGTAAAATATGTCTTATACGTAAAAAGACCCACTTCCAATTCACACAAAAAACCCTTGTTCAACACTTCTACAACACAGGGGTTGAAGAGCACAAATATATGCACACCAAATTCGATCTTTTTGAAAGCCTCCAGAGGGGTCTCACCTGCAGTAGTTGTGGCTGCCCAGACCTCCCTCTTCGTTGGGGTACTTCAGGGTGTTGTAGGGGTGCTGGAATGTCTCGTTCCAGAAGAGGCAAGGCTTGCCCCCAAGGAGGCTAGTCTGGTTCTGGCAACCCCGGTAGTCCTCTCCATTAGCTGTGTAACATTCTAGAGAGAGGGTGAGATGGAGAGAGAAAATGATTAAACAATATGTTTGGCTGTAAGAGAGAAAAAAAATGGCAGATTATTTCAGGCAGGTTTTCACATTATGTATAGTGATTAACCCCTGATGAATGGGGACTGAGCAAAATAGGCACTGATTTATGTTTTAAATAAATAGTAGGGCTGCACAATTAATCGAAATAGCGATGTTGATATGTGCGATACCCAAATCACCAACTGACGCGATTTTCAGCTCCAAAGTATGTGAATGATATGCGCTTCACGCATGGCAACAGGCATGCATCGTACGTCCTTAATTGTTTTTCTTGCAGGTGCTGTAGGTATTTCTGTAGATTACATAAATACCTGGACTAATTTTATTTAAATACTTGATGGTTTTTCAATGTTAGTTTGAGTTAACACAGCAACAGCTTGCGAAAACGTCTGCTTCAAGTTAGCGAGTGGCACCAAGATATATTGTCCCACATACACAACAGCATGGTTATTAAAAGGTTCGACTTCAATGTCAGTGCCTACAAACAAACTTAATATGGGAGTTTAAAATACCTCAAGATTGAGAAATGTTGCCTAAACAGCTATGGCAACGGCACAAACACAGGAAACGCTGCAAATGCCATTGCATTAAATGAGAAGTTACATGAATAATTTGACACAGGCTGCCCCTTCAAATTAGTAATACGTGTAAAATAGAAAACACTGAACTTTAACTGGATTTTTATTCAGTTTAATAGCACATTATGTAGGCTATAATCTCTATTTTTAAGTGAGATTTTCTACGCTGTTTAACACCCATGTTTGAAAATCGCAAAACATAACTGTAATTGCAATATTTTTCTAAGAAATCGCGATTCAATATTTTATCCAAATCTAATAAATAGGCAACAATCTTGAACCATACGTCTTGGAATATGTGTGCTCTTTGCCCAGTTCTGGAATTTCAACAAAGGCTGAGTGTGTTAGCTGGCTAACATGAGATCAATCACACAAGACTGTTCCAATGAATGCCTCCTTCAAAGTTACACAAGGGTTTGAGAGAACCCACAGCGATACACAATGTACAGTAAAACAGGCATGGTTCAAATTGTAGGAAAATTTGACAACAACCATATGGAGACGGGGGGGGTAGGGAGGGAGGGAGAGAGAGAGAGAGAAAGGCAGAGATTGGAAATGGCATGGTTCACCTAGCATCTCATCTCCACTCTGGGCCAAGTAGAGTATATTTTTCTAAGACAGAAGAAAGAAAAACCAAATAAACAGAACTAAGGCTGGTGGGAGTCTGATGAGCCTAATAGCTCAGTGTCTCCCTGGGGCTGTGACAGAGGGAGGAAGGGAGGGGGAATGGTCTGCCTGACTGGCCCGTTTATACAATGAAATTACATCTTAAACCCTCCACTACATGCACTTTGTCACAGGAATGTACAGCACAATTCTCTGTGGATTAAAGATTTCTGTCAGCTGTTGGCTTTTCTGTCTACCCTGCATGCAGTGACATCCATTTACCCTGAAAGAGATTGCAATAATGTCTTCTCTTTACTCTTGTGAAGCTGAGTGTAGAGCTCAACATCTTTCAGATCAACCCATTTCCACAGACCTTCGCGAAGTGGGCTTGCGTACAGTAGCATGTCAGCGGTCTGAGAAGCTTTGAAGGACTGGTCCTTAACTCTGATCCGTAACTCTGGTCAACACTGGATGTGTGTTCGTTGGCAGACCTAAAGGAGTCATTGAGTCATATTGCTCCATATTGGTCTGGCTGATAAGGCCAAGTTTCAACTGAACACAGCAAAAATAGAACCAAAGCAAAAATCAAATTGCTTTTGGTCATCCTATTATCCGTCCGTGAGGTGGTTTTTCATTCAATACACCATTTTTCAGTTATCATTCCTTCCACAGAAAGTAGCAGGAGGAAAGAAAACCAAAAAATATCTCGTCATATACCGCGCTAATAATCGTAATTTCTATTCTTGCTGGGAAAAAAAGATGTGTCGACGCACCAAAGCTGGAGAGGGCTCCGGTTGCTTTCAGTGTCACGTAAAAGTGGCTTTTAATAAAAGCCGATTAGGGTATGCGCCATTGTTCGGTCAGCCAGATCCATCAACGGTATGACAGCCAGACAGATCCAACAGAAGCCAAGGGGTGTAGAGTTTCTGTAATTATGATGCTGTTCCATTGTATGCTAACTGTATATGGCTCCTCTCCTACTCTTAATTAAGTCTACCAGTGTCTAGAGGCGTCTCAGTTTCACCCGGGCATTATGAGTCTACCCCAAGTCTAGGAGAAACAGAACATCTCTTCATAACATTCGCAATCAATCTTAACATCATTAGGAGACCTCTCACAGCCGCAGACGTGACAGGACCCCCGTGTGCTTAGTATGGAGAGACAATCACGGGTTAAATACTAGTGTTACACAACGTCTCCACGGCAGGCGAATTGTTCATACACAGATACAAAGCAATGATTAATAAAATGGGGTCCTTCGCGCTGGGGTCGTTAGGTTTAGAGTGCATAATAGAATGCAAATAATCATAATCAACAACACCGTCAAACATGTATAACATGGGCCTGGAAGCCAGATACATTTGGTATCCACAGGACCAATTACACAATTCTCAACTGTAATTCGAAACAAATGTTTTTTAGGCCGTAAAATTCACTGTAATTTCAATCCGGAGTTGCTACACACCCTCTGTTGTTGTCATTTCAACTGCTTATCCACACTTCAACTGTGTTTATTTGTGTGCGTGCAAGCATGTCGCAGAATGCCCAGTGACCAGTGGAGTATTTGATGGCCAGTGCCAAAGCATTCATGAGTCATTTTCAAGGGTGCCCCGTTCTCCGCTGAGGTCGTCTCGGAGACTGCGCTGCCCAAGAAGTGTTGAGGCAGAGGCTTGCATGACAAACGGGCCCTGTGTCTGTCCTTCAAACTGGGACTCCTTCACACACACGGATCCACACACACGCAGACCACCACACACGTGATTAAAATGAAATATGTCGCCTGCTATGCAAAACAATGGGGAAAGGACAGGAACTCAATGTGACTCTTATTTGGATAACTTGGTGGGAGCTGACTATTTTTGTATTTGGTATGAGAGCTTCGGGTTTTTCCTGCTGCTGCTGCTGGCAGTTCTGTCCCCTCTGTGGCGAGGCTGGCTAACCCTTCCAGTACCAGTTGGTAAATATGGCAGCGTTTTCCTGGCGGCCGGCACCGGGAGCTTGATGTGGTCTGGAGCCACCATTTGCCTGCGGTGGGGATGGGAAGCAGCAGGTCTGCCGGGACTCAGAGATAAGTAAGGCAATCGTAAAGATGAATGGAGCGTTTTGAAAGGCCTGCAGAGCAGAGACGGAACGTGCTGCGCACAAGTCCTTCAAAAGAAAAGTACTGCAGTGGGCAATGAACAGGAGGGGAGATCAAAAATCTGCGACCCCATGTCCCCCACCGGGTATTGTACCCTATTCGCTGTCCAGTGAACTACTTTTGACCAGGGCCCATAAAAAGAAGTGCATCACAACAGGGAGTAGGAAACAATTTAGGACAGATTTCAGATACGTCCTGGGCCCTCTGATTGGTGACTACCTAATAACCTCTCCTTCCTTTGCCTGTCAACATGTGAACGTTCCACTCGAGTCACATGACTAGGGCCTTTCTTGTGGTCTCTTCACAGCCTGATGGGAAACAGAACTAGAGACCGTGGCCTGCATGAAAGACAGATACTGGGAGAGAGAGAGAGAAAAAGAGAGGGGGGGAGAAATAAACTGTTGTAAAATACATGCAAGACCCTCAAATAGAAAAATCCGGGAAGAGGGAGACGGGGAAGAGGAGGACTTGCCACAAACCCAAACCGATAAAGCCCTGCTCTCCCAGAATACCACACAAACCCAGGAAACAAGAGCAGAGTCTTAAAAGGGAAAGATGGGGAGGATAATTCGCTGAGAGCTAATCGCCCTGTTATTAGATTTGTCAGGATCTGCGGGCTAATTACTTCCATACTGAGACTTCAAATAGCGCTCGTTGGCGAGCGGTGGAGCAAGGAAGAGGGCGAGAGGAAGAGACTGAGGAAGAGAGCAAAAGGGGGACAGAAAAAAAAAGAGGAACAGAAAAATAGAGCGGGGGCTCTTGGTCATGTGATCTCACCGGGTAATTGGCAAGCGGAAAAGCAAGGAGTGTTGCTCTGTGGAGCTCTGGCGGGCAACTCTACCACTACAGACGGGCATGAGCCGGGATGAAACCCAGGAGCTGGCTCGTCACAAGGCCCCTGGTTCTAACTTTGATCAAGGGAGCTTTTTGAATCATCTCTCAATCTCTATCCATTTATCTCTCTGTCTTTCTATCTATCACTCCATTAGCAGGAAGCACAGAAGGAAACCTATAGAGGACAGACTGTTAGTATTAGTAATGTATAGCCAGCGTTACAATATGTTCTTTGTCCCGAGCTCCGGCTACCATGCTACCAACGTTGATCTAGAAGTCTTCAGCACCTCAGAAGACACTGCAAACGAACAAACCAAAAAACGTTCAGGCGTTTTTATTCATTACCATGCACAATGCCGTGTATCCTTATGGTTACTACGTTGCGGTGGCAACAAACCGCGCATCTACTTTCACTGGACAATTTCAGCGCTTTTAAAACTATTCTGACAATCTCAAACAATGGCTATTAGGTATAAGCTGGCTAGCTACACAAACCCAGCGCCGAAAACACTGCATCCATGAAACACTGGCTAAAAAATGAACACGTTCAGCAACTGTGTACAAAACAACATTCCCCTGGATACCGGGTGTGTATACACATCAAACCTCTGCCTGCATCTGGGCATCTGTTCCATTTAGTTAACTGCTGTTAGCCATTACCAATCTGGTGCTTATTACCATGGCAACCAGCGAGGCCCGGGGGTGCGGATTGGGTCGGGCGGCAGAAGGGCCAGGACCAGCTGTGGGCTAGAGATCCAATCTGAGGAGGCGAGGTGGCTCTGGGTGTAAATGGCTCGCCTCACAGCGGCAACGTCGGCCATTTGCACATCAAACTGGTGTCACTTCAGAAGAAAAAGGATCAGAGCAGACTAACGCAGGAAGGGCTCCGGGACTTCAGCTGGGGAAAAAAAATAAGTTCCAAATTTTTTTCCAGGCGCTGTTGCGTTTTTGCAGAGGAGCTTAAAAGTGCTTCCCATCAAGGTGCGATGTGTAGTATCATACTACTGGGTTTTAGTGGTGTAGCCTTTATGTAATAACCCCATCTCTCCAGTTTTAAAGCACCCGGGGTCAACGAAAGGGCATGCGAATCATATTAAGTCTGTGCTGCTGCCAAGTGGGCCCTATTCTCTAGGGGAGTAACGCCGGTACACGTATCCGTACCGTTCGGCATAGGTCGTTCGGTTCGGTACGCGTTGTGATCCGAATGAATATAGTCTAGTTTTAACCACACATGTTACTTTTTTGTGTGCGAAACTAACATTCTAAACGAGTTTCCCCCGGAGACGGATCTTGGAGCAACTGAAGTAGCCTAGAACATGTAACTTCGCTTGCCGGTGGTGGGCAACAGCCAATCAGAAAAGGTATGTCTGGTACACTTTTCCGCTGGTTCCCTTTACAACAGTTCCTACTGTACACTTTTTCCTATAGCAAAATGGACGAAAATGTAATCATTTGTATCATTGGTTGGGAATACTATTAATAAGCGGGAAAACATTTTATTTGGTATTATAAAGCTACGTCGTCATCAATACACAAACATTACATAACCAGCTCCTACGACACTAGTAGCTACAGACAGTAGCTGCTATATCGCCTATAGAGCAATTCCATTTTTTTATTAACCTAATTATTAAAATTGTGTATCCTGCCTGTGTGGATTGACATCATATTACTACGATGTAGCTGTACTAGCTAGCTAACTAGTTACAAGAACTAGTAAACGTGAACTCCCGGTATTGATAAACACAACAAAATGTACATGCCCACAAGCGGCTATGAGCAAATCAAGCGAAAGGCCAAAAGGCAGATGTACACCCCGAGTTAAGCCGCGTTTCCACCAAAAAATACCCGACTAGCCCTCTATAGTTAGACTAGCTCTCTACAGCTAGCAACCAGGAACCCTAGGCTAACGTTAGCAAGGCCAAGAATAATGTTGAACTCTTAGCTAGCGCTTTTTTGGAACAGGTAATTCTGTTTCATATTATTATTCGTAACTTCATTCTCTATCGCATTCTGACCAATGATTAATTGCAAAATGCTGTAATTGTTTTTTCTGAAATAATCCTACCTAGTGCATGCTTTAACTACAGTGGCAATTGAAAAAGTTTATAACTTCGTAATAAATTAAAAGAAATGTTATGTTTTGTCCTTTTCCACTGCGCCGAAATCGTACCGAACCGTGACTTAAAATTTTCGGTACGTACCGAACCGTGACAACCCTACTATTCTCGCATGAGCGATGCCCCTTCACTACCCAACGTCTTCCACCTTACTCACCTGCAAAGCCACTGCCATTCTGTTTTGTTATTGGCCCCAATAGTCTATCAACACAACCATGTCCTTTGAGGTTGAAAATAGGCTAGACATCAAAATCTAAAACTATCCATACGTACACGCACGCAAGCGACCCAGCACCTCCCCAACACAGCCACAGAGTCTGGAGTCCTTGCCAAAAGGGGTGCCTGTAAAACCTGTCTGTTTCTCGTTGTAGTTGGGTTTGTATGTCTGGGTACTGACATGCCCCCTATTATAAACCTCTGCTCACCCCGTCATGCAAAGACACCAACGTAGCCTTTAGTTATTTTTTCTGCCATCAGAGCCACATACATGCACACACACGCGCGCACTGTTCGGCTACTCGTGCTGCCAACTGTTTTTTCTTCAAATCTGAATAAAATAAAGCTGAGAAATTAAAGTTGCCTGAGGCTAATATTTTGGCCTTCAATTAAAGTGGTTGACCGATGTTAGATAATCTATCAGAAAATCTATCAAAGGGAATAAAACATCAACTATTCTAACAAGCTGTACATTAATTTGGCATGATGTCTGACAGACCACAGCCGTTCAGATGGCGGCTTGATTCGGGGTCTGGCTGGATCCAAATGGGCAAACTGCATCCTGATTCTACACACTTGTACAAAAGTGTGCAGTTCCACCATCCGCGATCCATGGTAGAAAGTGTGCAAGTAGCCCAGGGTGCTCCAACGGACTGACGCTGCTGCCGCCGGCGTGGGTTCGAATCCGCTCTCATTTATCTTTGCCCACGCTGTCAAATAAAGCGTAAACGTTTCCCAAAGAAAAATAATTCGGAATCAAAGAAAACAGAACATTTTGCATTGGTGGAGGGATGAGGCACTGAACCACACAACTGGATGAGACGATGCCCAGAACGAGGCCCTCTACGGAGAAGTGGAACTGAAAGGAAAGACTTGACACCCATCAACCCAGAGCAAGGTATGCCAACGTGACATGGGGGAGGACGGGTGTCACGTTCAATTACCTCCCCCCTTCCACTGCTACTCCCATTCAGTTTCCCCGTTTCATCTGGAGTCCCTCTGCTCCGGCCATCTGCTGTCTAATTGACGAAGAGGAAGAGGCATATTTGCGCACACCAAGGCGCGGATACTAAAGTGTGCACTCACGCACACACACTCACGAACGCTCACAAACACGCACACACACTTCACCTCTGCCTGCCTTTCCCCATTACTGTATCTGAGCCATCCTTTCTGTGATTGATCCTCCATGTCTCGGGCCTTTAGAGACTCAATAGACAAGGGTTAGCAGGTTAAACAAATAGTGATGGGGAAATGTCCCTCCCGCCACACTGTCCCGCATACTCAGCACACACACCACCGCCGTACTCACTTTAAACCAACTCTGACACTAAAGTAAACAATGTGGAAAGGGAAAGAGAGCATGAGGTGAGTGGGGGACAGAGAGAGTGAGAGAGAGCGAGAGAGCCTCAGCAAAGCAGCTCCACGCGTTCCAAGGTACACAATTAGGGGGTTTGGGATGGATCCATCTGAAATCGTAAACCAAACCGTAAATTAGGTGGATGCACGGAGAGCAAAGACAGGATGAAAGAGGGAGAGAGAGAGAGAGCGGCATTCAAAGGAGAAAGAGAAAAACACAGAGACAAGAGAGACTTGAGAGAGACAATACTTCACAGAATGTGCCAAAAAGTAACAGCAGAAGAGAAGGGGGAAGGGGAGGGGCTGTATACGATCTTTCATTGTTAGTTCAAAGCCCTAATTTTCACCATGTTGTGAGATTCTCCAGTAAAGTAACACATGATTTACTTTACATTTCCTATCATTATTTAAGGCCCCTTCGAGGTCATGAAATGAACAGCGAGACAGCTAGCTAGCCCACGCCAGGCAGGACTGAGCGCGGAGCTACCAATCCTATTCCAGATTAGCTCAGTGACGCGGCTGCATTCTGTGCCCCTATACGAGCAGACAACCAACCAGTCACCTTACTGAGAAAACTGAGGGATTTGTTTGTCTTATGCTGGTAAAGGGACATATAAACACGCAGTTGCACACACACACACAGTATATGTGTGTTCTTTCTTTCGCCAGGCTAGCTGTGCGAGTTCATAGGATTTTATACACTACATGATGGCCCAGGGTTGCTAAAGTCAGTTCAAGCAACGCATGAGGGTATTATTTTCCACTTAGTTAAATAACAGAAAAGAACAAGAGTCAAAGTGTCCCAACATCAACTACCACGTAAATGCGGCTGACAAGCACTGACAGAACGAGAATCTGTCTGCTAGCCATGGTGCTACTTGACTCTCTGTCCTCTCTTTGTTTCCTTCGTTCCTATTGCCTTTCCTTCTCCACTATATTCTTCCTACATCCCGTTCTCTCTCCTCTCCTCCCACATCTCCTTCCTTCTTTCAACACTGTTAGAAAGGATGTGTGCAATTTTTATCAGCCAGGGAGAGGCAATACTATTTTGGAGGACACAGACTGTATTGTTTCAACTTCCCAATGGTAGGGATTGTGTCATTTATTAACTCTCACCCACTACTGTGAGGGAAATGTGTGTGTGTGTGTGTGTGTGTGTGTGTGTGTGTGCGCGTGTGCGTGTGCGCGTGTGCGTGCAAATATGCCTCTTCCTTTGCCAGTGATATTGTCCCAAAGGATGTCTTCCCACTGTGCATGCCAGTCAAATGAATCTAGGGCGGCCAGTGTGTTCCAGGCATTCAAAGGATGCAGTCAAAGTGCTAAAATATATAATATAAATGAAGTCAGCCTGTGATTTCTACAGTCCAGTAAACTAATGTGACTTCTTCATTTCCTGGCATTCTGAACAAAAGCAATGTGTGGAAAAGAAAAGAAATGCTTGCCAAGTTAATCTTCCGACAATAACTGTTACTGTGAAAATCTATACTGATGGATTGTATCAATCTCAATCAGATGTAGGCCTTGTATTTTTATAAATTATTACTATTTATTTGTTTTATCAGCTTTTTCCTCCCTTCCCCAATTTTGTCACATCCAACTGGATTGTCAAAGTTAAAAAACGGGTCCCGTTTTACTGCGATGAGTCCCAACAAATTTGGGAGAGTTGCTGCACTGCCTTCTTTCACACAGCTCGTTGAACCAGGTCACCCATGGTTCAACACGTGAAGGCACACTCGCTCACCTGACGACTTCAGTTAGCATGTCAGGAGCCCAAACCGCCATGGCACGATAAGATCAGGAATTCCCTGCTGACGAGGCTGTCGCTCTACCTAGGTGACGTTGGCCGATTTGCATCACCCGTGGATAGTGGCACAGTCAACGCTTGAACCTAAGAAGTCAGCACTCTCTTCTAGTCCCCTGACCACCCTGTAACTTTCTAAACAAAGCTTCATTTGTACACCACTTTATCAAAGTATTGGCCACAATAGCAAATGTGCCTCACAAAGGGAGAGAGAGATGTCAATATGTCCATTGTTACGTCAAATGCATGTAAGTGAGCGAGAGAGCTAATCGCTGCACACACGTGTCCCTGAAAAAGCTCAGAA
>JACXGI010003851.1:46495-59319 GCA_016801175.1 Esox masquinongy
GGTGTCATGTCTTAGTCCCCCCCCCCCAGTGAATTGTGGGTCATTTGAAGTGGGGTCCTAACTGACAAATGATCCCCTCCAGGAAAATCTCTTCACCCTCCCCCCGCCCACCCTATCCTTCACAGCCCCCCCCCCTGCCCCCCCATAGGCCCTTAAGCCTTGCCCTCGTTCAAAGCGAAGAAATAAAAAGGTAGAGTTTAGAAACCGTAGCCACCTGCACATAACCAGTGTCACCCCTCCCTCCTCGCTCGCACGCACGCACACACGCGTACGCACACACACATGCCCAGTCTCACACACACAAGGCGGTCATCCATCTCCCTCTGTACCTCCATGGTCTCTAATTAGCATTGGGGTGACACCCTTTGGAACGCCTGGTTATTATAACGCTGTCTGCTTTACCTCAGAGAGAGGGGAAGAGAGAAAGAAAAAGAAAGAAAAAAAGAAAGAGAAAAAGAAAAGGGGAAAAGACCGAAAGCGAGAGAGGAGCGTCTAAAGAGACAGATTAGAGCTAACTTACAGAACTGTTTGTGATTGATGCAACCATGCATCTAGACTGACTGCTGACATCAGCTATAATCATGGATGGTCTTACAAAGTCCTCAGGTAGACAAAACCAGAACACTATTACATGTTTGGCTTTATTTCCAGTTCTCTGTTGTCTCTTCTCGCAAAGTCAGTGCTCTCCCCTCTCCGATTTCAAAGATACAATGCTGATGAAGGGCATGAACTTCTTTGGCAGCTTGTGAATACAATGGCAATATATCGACCTTTCCCAAAATGACAGCATAACCAGTGCCACATGTTTGAATGTAACAAGTTCCAAAGTTATTTTTCAACGTGAAGTTCTGTAAGCCCAGTCCATTTGCTCCACTCACCCTACACAGATGTAGTTCAGTCTCCTGCCACCCCCAGTGGAAAGGGTAAGTGTCAGTGAGATATCTGACTGGCTGCGTGTTGTTTTTAATGGACCACTACTTGAGCAGATAGACAAAAACCTCTCACTGACTTTGCTCTGAAAGTCTCTCTGTGGCTTCAAACACTTACAGTAATTAGCTTTACTTTTTACCTTCGGGCTAATTACCTTGTCTGGCCAGGGGGAAGTATTTCCTTCTGGTCTTCCCTGACACTTTCTCTTGTCATCACTGTTGTCATCGTCATCATCGTCCCCGCTTACCATTATGTTATTTTTAGTAGAGACAGGATGTGTCTCACTGGGATGCCAGGAAAAGAACACGGCTGTGCAGAGGCGTACTTCTCCTCTCCCCGCCAAAACAAAATGACCCAGCCCCAGTTCCAATCTGTGGAAACGACACAGAGAGAGATGTCCCTCCAGGCCCAGAGGTCTCAGTGGCAGAACATCTGACTGCTTCCACAGGAAACTGGTCAGCTGGCAGGAGAGAGAGAGAGAGAGAGCTATAAATGACAGAATGATGAAAGAGAGATGAAGGGCGGTGGAGAGAGAGAGAGACCATGATAAGAGGTGTGGTAACACTTTCCACATCACTAATTCTCTCCGATACAACCAGGGAAGAGGCAAGAGATCTGTCCTGAATGACATCATGTTCCCTCGATAGTGCACTACCTCTGACCAGTCCGGGCCTAAGCACAACATAAGATATAGGATGGCATTTGTGATGAAGCAATGGTGTTTTAGATACAGTTTAGTAAACCTGCTCTTCACTTGGCTCCCAAACAAACACATGACTGTTGACCTGAAACACTGGGCTGGAATGATCACTTGTAAGATAGTAACTGTGTTAAGTGTACAGTTCTGCTGAGTTATAAGAATTAGTGACGGGTCATTCACAAACGAATGGCTCTTTATGGTGAATGTCGGGAACCAAATCTTATTGATGAAATGGCCCTTTTGATTGGCTCCATAATTCTCCTAATTTTAGCATAAACAATGATTATTTCCAGATGAGTTACACAATGATTTACTAAGGATTCTATATTTGCATTGCAGAATCAGTTAATAGTGGGGATAGTGCACCATAGTGTTCCAGCACATTTTTCCAGTTGGGTAACATCAGTAAATAATAAATCAAAATTTGAACACTTGATTTGTGTTAAAAACTTGAATTTTGATTATATTTATCACATATATAAATAGGTTATATTTTATCAAATTTTTAGATCATTTAAGGGTTTTATCAAATTGTTAGATCATTTAATGATCAAAAAATAGGATAAAATATAGCCAATTTTAAAATGCATTGCACGCTTTAACACAAGTGAAGTTTTCTTGTTTGCACTTATTTGTTTTTTTGGTTGTTTTTAGAATTTTTTAAGAAAAGATATTTCGGGGCCAAATAAACTTGCTCTGTTAAGTGAATAGTTGGCTCTCCAAAAATACTTGGATTGCTCATTACTAACAAGGATTATGAAAAGATTTTGTATTTTTGAGGAAATAGGACAGTCCTTGAATCTTACAAAATATGTATTTTTTATTCAAGCCTCAAGGGTCTGCATGGCCTACAAAAGGGGATTGTTTCCATGCTACCATCTTGAGTTCATTCAGAATGCTTTTTGTTAAGCAGAGGAGGTTTTAACTGTATGAGTTTGCTATGTGTTTGAACAAATCAACAAAATCTGTAAAATCCTATATTCTAAATATTCTAAATGTATGCATTCTAAAAAGTAACTCAATCTGGATAAGTGTCATTTATACTGTGAATAAACTGTAAACGTGCATGTGCATGTGTGTTTTATGAATGTCTGTGGGAAAAACTGAGAACATATTCTGGTTCCGCCACTATACCTTCCTTTTCCAAGCTTTCCAAACTTCCATGTTTTTCCATCAATACCGCAAACATCTTCCAATGAGCGTTCTTTCATTTGGCGCCTTTAGAGAATGCAACGTTTCCTTGCACCGCAACACACCACATGAGCAGAGTAAATAGCACTTGATGAGAAACATACTTGTTCTGCCTCCCAAATAGCAGCCGAGCGCAGTACATAGGGAATAGGGTCTAATTAAGGACAGAGTATGCTCATCTCGGTTTGGTCACAATGTTTACAGCAACACCAGAGAGAACAGATGAATGCTTCACATTGATGCTGCTTCATATTTCATGACAGCAGCTCTTCATTAAGCCTTCTCTGAAGCGTACAGACACTGTAAAATGTTGGGTAAAATGAAAACTGCTCAACAGTTTGGGGGTCTCCTTTGTTGTATTATACGTTTCATAATGCGCCAAATGTTTTCAATGGGTGAAAGGTCTGTACTGCAGACAGGCCGGTTTAGCACCCGAACTCTTTTACTATGGAGCCATGCTGTTGTAATACGTGCAGAATGTGGTTTGGCATTGACTTGCTGAAACAGGCAGGACCTTCCCTGAAAAAGACGTAGTCTGGATGGCAGCATATGTTGCTCCAAAACCTGTATATATTGTTCAGCATTAATGGTGCCTTCACAGATGTGCACGTCACCCATGCCATGTGCACTAATGCACCCCCATACCATCACGGATGCTGGTTTTTGAACTATGCGCTGATAACAAACCGGATGGTCCCTCTCCTCTTTAGCCCAGAGGACACGGCGTCCATGATTCCCAAAAATAATTTAAAATTTTGATTTGTCAGACCACAGGACAGTTTTCCACTTCGCCTCAGTCCATCTTAAATGAGCACAGGCCCAGAGAAGGCGGCAGTGTTTCTGGATCTTGTTTATATATGGTTTCTTCCTGGCATGCTAGAGTGTTAACTTGCATTTGTTGATGCAGCGATGTACTGTGTTCACAGACAATGGTTTCTGGAAGTGTTCCTGAGCCCATGCAGTGATGTCTACTACAGATTGCAGTGATGATTGCAATCTGATTGCATTGATGTCCACTTTTTATGCAGTGCCGCCTGATGGCCCGAAGATCATGGCCATCCAATATCGGTTTTCGGCCTTGTCCCATGCATACACAGATTTCTCTGTATTGTAGATGATGAGATCCCCAAAGTCTTTGCAATTTTACGTTGAGAAACATTATTCTTAAACTGTTGCACTATTTGCCCATGCAGTCTTTCACAGTGTGGGGAACCCCTCTCTATCTTTACTTCTGAAAGACTCATCCTCTCTGGGATGCTCTTTTTATACCCAATCATGTTACTGACCTGTTGCCAATTAACCTAATTAGTTGTGAGATGTTCCACCATATTTTATAGCATTACACAACTTTTCCAGTCTTTTGTTGCCTGTCCCTGCTTTTTGAAATTTGTTTCTGGCATCAAATTCAATGTGGGCATATATTTTTCAAGAAACAATAGGATTTCTCAATTTCAACATTTGATATGCTGTCTTTGTAGTATTTTCTATTGAAAATAGGGTGTAAATGCACATCATTATATTCTGTTTTTCTTAACATTTTACACAGCGTCCCAACTTTTTTGGAAAAAGGGTTGTAGTTTACAAACACAAAAGGAAAACATTGTCCCTTTAGAAACCTCCAACAAAATAACGTTATAAATGGCACGGTGTTCCCAATATGGTGGACTTTTTGAACAGGACCAGGGAACATGAGGGGCATAAATGATAATTTAAGACAGATGCATTCTCTTTTGCTTGGAAAGGACACCAAAATGTGAATTTAATGATAAAATTTAATGATGTTATTGTGTTTTTTTTTTTTTTACCTTGATTTACTTTGAAATGTGTAATAAGCAAAGGCCTTCATTTCTGGCCAAACAGAAAAAGGGGTCTTTAAAAACATAAACCTGAAAAGGTATTAAACAATATAATTTAGAAACACAATAAGTTTGAAGTAACCAACTGAACTAATATAACATTGATATTACATTTTGCAAAAAATTATTTGCCTTGATATTGTCTAGCGCGTTGTGATTCAGTTAAAAAATATCTTTAAGATATTTTCAAATTTCTCTCCCATAGTTAGAGGTAGCATAACGAGTAAGAGTAGACACTAGCATTATATTGTGTTCTGCTCTAAATTATGTTATTTCATTAAAAAATCTATAATAGAATGACTGCAATTTAATTGTCTAAATTGGAAATAGTATCAGTTACAAACCACAATTGGGTCACCTGCAACTGTCTTTACATAGTGACTGGTATTCTGAATCACTACAGCCAAATGAATCAATCAGTTCAGATCATAAAATATTGGTAATTAAATCTTGTTAATCACAGATTCTTTGGAATAGTCTTTTTGTCCAACTGTTAAATTCCATGTCTATATTGTTTAACGTAACAGTAAGTAACCTTGTTTAATGTTTCCAACAATAACCAAATTATACAGTCCACAAAATAATGGCATAGGCCAATTTAGTAGGTTGCAATGAACAACAGAAATAAAGAAGTTCTCTAATTCACCATGCATGTTTGGTGAATTTTAAGTTAAGGAGCATGCACATCTTTTCACATCTTAGGCTGCAATGAACAACAGCAATAAAAACATTTGTGTCTCATTCACACTGTGCATGTTGGGTTTCTCTTAAGAAGCATGCATACCTCTCCACATTTTATACTCCTTGCGGCCTATATTTGACCTTAAAGACAGCTCTTTTTAAAGGCAGTTTTGCGTTAAGGATTGCCAGCTGGCCCAGTATGTTGGGTTTCTTCTTTCTGTGGTGATCTGTCACATCTTAAAAAAGATACTCTCAGAGGGAAATTAAGTTGCCACAAGACATACTATATTCTGAAACGTGCGGATTCTCCACCATTCAAGTGGCTCAGGTTCTCTGGGTAGCAGTGGTTCCTCCATATATGAGCGCATCTCAGTGTTGGTGTCAGCTGATGGAGTTTATTCTTTGCACAGTTCCAGTGGTGCATGTGTCAAGTCCTCCCAGAGGGTTGCCCAAGTTCCCTGGACCTGGGTTCATCCTCTCTGCAGGTTGGCTCTTGGCTCAAATTGTCAATTCTCTCTGGGGCGTCAGTGTGACTGGTTACAGCTGCAATAATGCTATTGTCGTATAGCTACTCTGTCGTAAATAAATAATAAATAATCAGCCCTGTTTTTTTATCTAAGGTCCAGGAGTGTAGCCTCCTTCAGCAGTGGGTTGGTTGTTAGAAGGCAAAACCTCCTCACTATTCCCAAGCACAGTAACTCAACCATCCGCATATCAGGCCTCTGAAATGAGTTCTCTGTTCATCACAATTAACATAACTGATACATAACACAGACAGTGGAAATGAGGATAAAGCATGTGGTATGAGTATGTTCATTGGAGAGTAATATTAATTATGATAATATCAATTCATTATTTCTAGTATTATATTCTCCCTATCGCTCAGCGCTCACTTTAACCGTTGTTTCCTCAAAAGGGCTGAGCACAACACATGCCTCAGTGATGATCTTTTATTTGTCAGTTGTCAAGGTTTCCAATGCGGTATTGGGCAAAGCCAGGGTAGTGATGATTGCATCCTTCGTGTCACAGCGATTCCAACGTGTGGGAACATCTTGCTTTGCACGCAGCTCTGGCATTCCCATCTGTCGCTGACTGGCAGCCAGTCTTTCTGTGCCAATTGTACTTTCGTTTAACGGTTCAATAATGGACTTCCTTTGTCAAAAGTGGGCTTGAGTGGTCTGAGGGCTTCCTTAACCAGAAGGTGAACAGTATGTGAAGAACAGGGTACATGCCTCCGCCCTGCAAGCCTTACTGCTGTAACAATGTTGCTCGGATTATCCCTTACTACTCTCACCAGTTTCCCTGTGATGCCCCACTCTGATGTGTTGCGTTTCAGCTCTTGTGCCAGATTTTGTGCTGTATGTCTCTAATTGGAAGGGTGAAATCCACTCTTGTTGCTCGATGTCCAGCAGTCAGTGATGATGCACACAGCTGGAACATTCTTTATGTTTTCCTCCAAACACGCTCTAGATTCCTCATAATATAATCTTGGAACAGGGGTGCGTGACAGAGTTCTCCTAACTCCAAGGATGTAGGAAGGCTCTATTGCTTTGCTGTAGACCCTGAATCATTTGTTTTCAACAACAAATAACGTCTGAAAATAAAGTGCTATCATTTTGGCAAGTTGTTCATTTAGCTTTTTTTTTTTTCTTGTTGGACCCATTAAGCCTTTTGGCAAAACTACTGTTACATGTTTCCTGCAGAGCCTCAGGCAATCTTACCACTGGCAGACCACATTTGTAACTGTAGTTGAAGCTGTAACTGTGGTTGATATTGCATCTGTGTTTGTGGTCGTGGCTGTGATGGAGGCTACTATTGTGGCTGGAGCTGAAGTAGACCTAGCATCATTAGCATCTGCTGTGTCATCCTCACTTTTCAACTCTTCCACCCTCACAGTTGGGTGTTTGGACCTGAAATGACAGTGGAGATTAGATGTTGATCCGCCACAGGTTGACAGATAGATTTACTGTAGCAAATTGTGCACTAGACTAAATTTGAATAGATTTTTGCAAAGGTGATTCCATTAGCGCTCCTTCATCGCCGTCACTTATTTTGCTATTTTTTTCTTCTACTGGCTGCACATACTGTACATCTTATGCCGTCCACACACATACCAATAATTATGTTTGACTATATTGAAAATGTTCACTGAGATACTTTCTGAGGGTAAATAGATAATTATGTTTATGAATGACACATTTTATTCTCATTAGGTCGGCTTAAATGACAGACATTTAAAACATGTTTCTAATCATTTTTAGGTGATAGTTAAATGTTTCATCATGAATGTAATCTGAGCTGAATTGCTTTGAAAATGGAATTGAAAATAAAGAGGAAGTATTTATATTTGCTTTCACAATTAATTTGTGTGATTCCCTTTCTCGATTAGAGCAGTGATTCAGTAAACTCAGCTCACTGAAAAGATTTGTTCAAAAAGAACAAATTGTTCACGATTTACACACCACTGTCTTCACATCCAGTGGCGTACAGTTGCAGTATTTTGAGATAATTGTGAAAACAGTCTGGACAACCCCTCCCACTCTCTTTCCCTCTCCTTGTCTCTTTCAATGTGCATATCTCTCTCTTTCCCTCTCCTTTTCCATCACTCTCCCTGATTAATAGCACCTCTCCCCACCCTTTTTGACAACAATCCACAAGCCCTACTACGTGTACTGTAACCCGCCTCGGCTCTGAGTAATGTCTGATATCAGATGTCCATGTGAATTTATATGTTTTTTAAATACATTTTAGTAATTTAGCAGTTATGATTGAATGCCATATAGGACTTGAAAAGTGGACATATGGGTCGCTGTCTAACCCTAACCCCTAACCCAAACATGCCTCTGTTCAGCCCTTGCGACACAAAATGCATTATTTTACCTACGTGGTAAGCTTGCAGAAGACGGAGGAAAAGACGGAGACCCAATGACATTGGATCACCCAACAGGAAGAGCCGTCAGAGACCCAGGGACATTAGATCACCCAACAGGAAGAGCCGTCAGAGACCCAGTGAGATTGGATCACCCAACAGGAAGAGCCATCAGAGACCCAGGGACATTAGATCACCCAACAGGAAGAGCCGTCAGAGACCCAGTGACATTGGATCACCCAACAGGAAGAGCCGTCAGAGACATAGTGACATTAGATCACCCAAAAGGAAGAGCCGTCAGAGACCCAGTGACATTGGATCACCCAACAGGAAGAGCCATCAGAGACCCAGTGACATTAGATCACCCAAAAGGAAGAGCCGTCAGAGACCCAGTGACATTAGATCACCCAACAGGAAGAGCCATCAGAGACCCAGTGACATTGGATCACCCAACAGGAAGAGCCGTCAGAGACCCAGTGACATTGGATCACCAGGAACAAGAAGAGCCGTCAGAGCCCATCCCAAATACAATAAGAAAAGACACATGAAATTATTATTTTTTGATTTATTGGCATCTCTCTTTCCTGAAAAGAAAAAGGAAAAAAGCTAAAGATCAGTTAAAGAGAAATCATGATTAAAGGATGGTCAGTGTATAGCAATAGCTTTTTATCATGTTCCAGTTTTTCTATTTCCATTTTTTTTCCAAGTTTTTTTTTATTTGTAGACTTTTTTTCTGCCAGTCGAGCTCAAGCATACGCTTACAGAATGACTGCACATTGTCAGATCCAGCCTGCACAGCAAAAAACATTGAGAGAATGAACATGGCATACAGGACTCGACATCACTGGTGTTACATATTGTCAGTATGAATAATAGCAAAGGAAAAGCTACCCATTGGGTTCTGAGAGGCCTGAGAGGAGGTAGCCATGGGTGGGGAGAGTGGTGATTTAGCTCCTCCTGAAAGACAATAATGCAACTGACCAAAGCTTTGTTCTCTTGAAGCTTCATTTTCATTCAGTAGATGTATGGCTGGAAATACCAGCTCATGACAATTTGCCATACATAGCCTAGTATTAGCCTATGTTACTCACTGAAATAGACATACAAGTGAGGAAATGGGTCAACCTGGATGGGTGTCAGACATGGCTGACATGGTCTCCTCACCCAAGTCCTCCTGAACAAAATGAAAGAGAAAACTTGAGTCTATATGTCAGCATTGATGAATCCACAGAACTCATCAATGATTTCCACACTTACCTCTACTTGAGAGTTAGATAAAAAGCATTCCGGTGGCTGGAGCAAATCAACAGTATTCCCCTCAACTGCACATAAGACAGACATGTGAACTACATACAAATATTTTAAACTGGGCAATGAAAACAATTCATATGATATTACCCTGTACATAAAGGGTGGACATTGAGCTGCCACCAGAGTCAGAACTGACCGCCTCCTCGGCACCCTCCATTATGGGTCTTCCTCTATTGTTCACAAGTACCAACTCCTCTGCCTGTGAAAATGTAGAAGGAGGTGGCCCTCGTCCAGTTTTCACTGTCTTTGCTGTGAACACATGAATGGGCTATAATAAGTGTAGGCTACACAGCGGCGGCCCAGACTTTACAGAAGCCTCCGAGCTCGAGGCCCCTCCCCCAAATCCCTCAAAATGTAGCTTATGCCACTGCCTCCTATGTCAATAGAATGATGTCTGTTTACCTTTAACTATAGCCTACATATTCAGTAATGGAAAAGAGAGAGAGAAAAAAGTTTCAACTACAAAAGCACAATCGCGTCCAATTAATGGACTGCGCTATATAGCCTATTCATTATTGTTCAACACCAACAACCAAGCCTGAAATTTCCGAAATGTAATTAGCCAGTGGAAAATTCATATTGCACACCCATTACTGTTCGAGCAAGTGTAATTGACATGGATAGAAATATCAGTTTGAAATGTAAGAACGAGTGGAGAATAGAAGATTCAAAAACATTTTGATAGATAACAAATTAAGGTATAGGCCTACCCACGTCTTAAGGCACCACACCACGGTCTTTGCTTATGCGTATATATTGGGATGATGCGCTTTCAAAAGTCTTTTGATCACATTTGAAAGCGCATCATGAAAAAAAAAAATCACTGAGAACCTATCTTTCCAAAAGCCTCCCATCCAGCTAATTAGCGTCGCCAGTTCAGACAGGAAACCCAATTGGTAATTGGTTAGCAAAGCATCAGCTGATGCAGGATCGCTCTTATCACATCAGATTGCAACCTGTCTATATAACCATCAGATACTCACTCAGTCGGTTGCTGAGCTTGTACTAGCATGAGGGTGCACGCCCACCCACCAGCCATGCCTTCATCTGTTCGATTCTTTGTTCCTTGTGTATGTATGTATGTATGTGTGTGTGTGTTTGTGGGGGGGGGATCTGCATACCTTGCCCATTGCCATGGGAATTGCATAAATAATAACAAGGTATGTTATTGTGGTAGTATCGTATACACGATCATGTGATGGCAATGAGTTACCCTAAAGGAGCAGGACCTAACGCCAAGACTTGCATGTACAGGGCTGTACATAAATTCTATAAAACATGGTTAAACTCATACGTGGTGTTTTCTGTCTGAATCGTATTTATATTTGACTATTGTCAAGATAATTTCGTCTAGTCTCGTTTTTGTCAACAAAAATTAAATGTATTTTTCATTTTTTCTGTTTCTATTTAGTCAGTTATCGTCTCGTCAACTGCCGCTGAAAAATAGGTCACTATTTTTGTTGACGAAATGAACACTGATGTGACTTTGAGATGGCTGGTTGCTGGTGAAGATCATAGACTGTAAAAAAATATGGATGTAGTAACCATGACGTCACCCCTAGGTGTCTGAAGACCCGTTTTGAAGCTCATTTTAGGATGAGATGGCCATCGCCATCTTGGCAGCGCGTCACTCGGCCTAACTACTGGATAACCAAAAATGGGCAAAGAGGTGGGGCGTGGGCGCAGTTTAGGTGCCTGGCTGCTAAAACAATGCCCACCTTGTGCGACATTACTAAGTTAGCAAAGGCTAAGAAGCTAGGCTAAATGCTACCAGAATGCTACTCTGCGTTACTAGCGGTTGCTAGTCGGGTGTTGGTAGCCAGTCACCGTAACATTACCAGCTTACACTTGAGGCAAGTTAACCTGAAACTATACAACAGAACGTAAATGCTTAAAAAGCTTCAGCGTTTTTTAAGATATAAATGTGGTAATTTTGCAACTCTAGATTTTGTCGAGACGATAGACTGTAAAAAATAGGTTGAAACTTTCAGATTATTGTAACGTTGATTATAACATTACTTGTCAGTGAATGGAGATAGCTGAGGCAATACCAGAAAGGACAAACCACTAGGAGTGACACGAATAAAAGAGCCAGCACCACACCTGCCACTCAATAGCCCACGCCCCCTAATTATAAGACTTTATATAATTTAAACGGATGACTTATAAAAAAATTCACCCCCTCACAGTTGTCACAAAGGGGGAAATAAGCAATATACACCAAAACCATTTTTTGAACCAGGCTGTAAACATGTTTATTTCTGCTATAAAGTTGGGCATTTTGCCATGGAGATCTATGGAGATTGCTACCTTTTGCAGTCAGCCTCAAGTGGCCATTCGATGAATTGCAGTTTTTGACACTTCCGGGTAGGCTTCATTTTTCAGCCTCGGAGTTTACCCCTCGGTGAAGATGTGCTGCTGCTAGCTACCGGCAGCAGCAGTGTTTCGTCTGTGGAGGTGCTGATGACAGCTTCCTCTCCAGCTTGTCTAAAAAAGGACGTCATCTTTGGGTGCTTTACGCGAACTTGTTCAGACAACACGCTGCGCTTTTGAGCACCGCTTGCATATATATATATATATATATATATATATATTTTTTTTTTTTTTTACTCATGTCTACCGTCATCTATCAAAACGTAATGATTAGCAATTTTGAAACCAGCATAATGCATGTAAGATATGTAAAGGCCTTTATTGCCAGATTCAGGGGTTTTGAGACTTTTTAGCCCGATTTTTGACTGGAAGGGGGAGGAAGATATGTTATGTAGGCTACCTTGTGTGTTTACTTTACCTGGCAGTTAAAACGCAGGGTCTCTCAACAAGCGGAGTTTTCCCGGGGTTGTAGTTTTTTGCTTTTTGCTGGACCGTGTAAGCAGAAACCGGACAAGAAGAGCGAATGTCTCTTAGCGAGTGAGTGACCGACCGACCGACCCTTGTTAAGTCCCCGTTGTTAAATAGCGTAGTGATTAGAGAAGTGGACCTGTAAACTATAGGTCCCACATTCGTATCTCCTCACATCCTAAACGAAGTATGCATTATGAATTATTCCGTATAGACGAAAACTTCGCTGGCTAAAATCTTCAGTATCTACTGTTGAAGTACCGACCTAAAGTACTTCCCCGAGTTGGTTAATGAGAAGAGATTAAGAGGAGACAAAATCGCAGTGCCGGCAATTATCTTTATTCATACAGATATATCTGGAGACAGTGTGGCATTCAGTCCAACAGAGTCTGACACAATCACAGCACACACAGTTCTTATAGCATGAGCCCCCTACCCTAGATTT
>JACXGI010003852.1:0-26129 GCA_016801175.1 Esox masquinongy
TGTGCTGTTTAAAGGATGAAGATCCAGACTGTGATACTGCTGCTCGCTTTAGTGGGTGTGCTGTTAGCAAGCTCACTAAATAAAGCTAAATCGGAGGAAGGTAACAACTTTGTGTGTATATACTATACTACTACCAGTCTGACAGAATATGCTAATATGAAAAATCTCTTTCTCAGCTCTTGTGCAAGAGGATGAGCTGAAGAATGTCATGTCAAAAGTGGCCCTAGCAAAGATGATTGCTGCTCTGAAAGGTTCCCAGGAGGCTGAAGATGAAGCAGCATGTGAGCTATATATTTATATATATATATATATATATATATATATATATATATATATATATATCTATAACAGTTCAGAATAACCGTTGTGATCGGTTGAAACCTGTTCTAAGCCATGATAAAAAGGTTGTTTACCACTGGTAGTCCTATGATGCAAAATCAGATATTTGTATACAGTCCTGAGAAATGCACATTGCATTATTTTCTCTTGCTTCTATCCTAGTAATTGTTTTGCAGAAGCAGGTGTTTGTACAAATTTTGCTGAATGTTAAATAGCAATCCTTGTGGTACTGGCTCATGTGAAGATGTCTGGATGATACAGACAGCTTTTCTGAAATTAGGGATATCATGCAGTATTGATATGTGTATTGATATGAAAAAATGTCTGTTGTGAAATGGCATTGCAGTTAGCTGTCGGCGCTGATAGGATTTTAACTGGTTTAGTCATTCCCTTTGAGACTTAGTTGTTTTGAGAAGTAGTTGTTTCCCTTTGCAAGGGAATGCAAATTTATGAGCACAACTATAAATACAGCTCCGGAAAAAATTAAGAGACCACTGCACCTTTCTCTTTCTTTTCCAAAAAAGTTGAAAAGGAAATTTCTGAGTGAGGAACAGAAGTGTTCAATTTGCAGTGTCTCTTAATTTGAACCCTTCTGTTCCTCACTCAAAACCTTCCTTTTTGACTTTTTTTGGAAAGGAAAGAAAAAGGTGCAGTGGTCTCTTAATTTTTTCCAGGGCTGTAAATGCTCATAAATTTGCATACCCATACCATGCTCATAAATTTGCATACCCTGGCAGAAATTGTGAAATTTTGGCATTGATTTTGAAAATATGACTGATCATGCAAAAAAAACTGTCTTTTATTTAAGGATAGTGATCATATGAAGCAATTTATTATCACATAGTTGTTGTGCTCCTTTTTAAATCATAATGATGACAGATATCACCCAAATGGCCCTGATCAAAAGTTTACATACCCTTGAATGTTTGGCCTTGTTACAGACACACAAGGTGACACACACAGGTGAAAATGGCAATTAAAGGTGAATTTCCCACACCTGTGGCTTTTTAAATTGCAATTAGTGTCTGTCTATAAATACTCAATGAGTTTGTTAGCTCTCAGGTGGATGCACTGAGCAGGCTAGATACTGAGCCATGGGGAGCAGAAAATAACTGTCAAAAGACCTACTTAACAAGTTAATGGAACTTTATAAAGATGGAAAAGGATATAAAAAGATATCCAAAGCCTTGCAAACGCCAGTCAGTCCTGTTCAATCACTTACTAAGAAGTAGAAAATTCAGGGATCTATTGATACCAAGCCAAGGTCAGGTAGACCAAAAAAGATTTCAGACAAAACTGCCAGAAGAATTGTTCAGGATACAAAGAAAAGCCAACAGGTAACCTCAGGAGAAATACAGGCTGCTCTGGAAAAAGACGGTTGTTTCAAGGAGCACAATACGACGATACTTGAACAAAAATGAGCTGCATGGTCGAGTTGCCAGAAAGAAGCCTTTACTGCGTCAATGCCACAAAAAAGCCTGGTTACAATATGCCCGACAACACCTTGACACGCCTCATAGCTTTTGGCACACTGTAATTTGGAGTGACGAGACCAAAATAGAGCTTTATGGTCACAACCATAAGGGCTATGTTTGGAGAGGGGTCAACAAGGTCTATAGTGAACAGAATACCATTCCCACTGTGAAGCATGGTGGTGGCTCACTGAGGTTTTGGGGGGGGGGGGGTGTGAGCTCTACAGACACGGGGAATCTTGTGAAAATTGATGGCAAGATGAATGCAGCACGTTATCAGAAAACACTGGCAGACAATTAGCATTCTTCTGCACGAAAGCTGAGCATGGGACACTCTTGGACTTTCCAGCATGACAATGACCCTAAGCACAAGGCCAAGTTGACCCTCCAGGGGTTACAGCAGAAAAAGGTGAAGGTTCTGGAGTGGCCATCACAGTCTCCTGAACTTATTATCATCGAGCCACTCTGGGGAGATCTCAAACGTGCAGTTCATGCAAGACGACCAAAGACTTTGCATGACCTAGAGGCATTTTGCCAAGACAAATGGGAAGCTATACAACCTGCAAGAATTTGGGGCCTCATATACAACTATTACAAACTATACAAAAGACTGTATGCTGTCATTGGTGCTAAAGGGGCAATACACTGTATTAAGAACTAAGGGCATGCAAACTTTTGAACAGGGGTCAGTTTTGTTTTCTTTGTTACAATGTTTTGTTTCATGATTTTGCCATTCTGTTATGGCCTACAGTTGAATGTGAATCCCATAAGAAATACAAGACGTGTTTTGCCTGCTCACTCATGTTTTCTTTACAAATGGTACATATATAACCAATTCTCCAAGGGTATGCAAACTTTTGAGCACAACTGTAATTCAGACTGACCCTAGTCAACACAACTTTGACCCTTTGAGCAAAACTTAGTGGTGAATTAATATTAAATGATGGGCAAGTAGGGGAGAGTAGTGTATGTTGAGCCACTTTTGACATTAAATATCACTGTCCTGGAAAATGTAGTATTCTTTCTGGCAAATATATCTACTATTTATTTAATGATGTTGTGTATCCCTGGAAATAATTAGAATTCATATAAACCTAACAGTTTTGTTTAATATGTTTGATAAGTCTTTTTAAATTTAGTGTAGGTTTGGCCTTTTTGAAAACTGTCAGATTTGTAAAAACATCTTTTTGCTAATCATATTCTAATCTTTATTTATCCTACAGTTTTTGGAGGCCTCATAAATAAAATAAAAGGATTGTTTTCTCCGTCACCGCCAGCCACCCCCAGAGTCTGACATAATTGACAACCTTTCTTTAGTCAATCACTCTATCATCCATCCATCAGCAATTGACTAACAAAAACATTAAACAGTGACAGTTTTCTTTTTTTACTAAGAAAGTGTACTGTATTCATTACCATTTTCTGTATTTCACTGAAGATTGGTTAAATGAATTAAGTATAAACATCCTTGAATAAAGTATCAAGCATTACACATGTATGGTACTGTCTTTTATTCATCTTACATGTTTACCAATTCTTCAGTTAGGTTATTATGGGTATTTCAGAAACTCTTTCAAAAGTTAGGATTTCAGAGGCTTTTTGAAAGTGTGCAACGAGTTTCCTGTCCCAATTTGGTTTCACTATTGGGGTGCACTCAGAGACACGTTTTGACTGGGCTGATCTGAAGACCAGAGGTGGCAGAATTAAGAGCTTTGATGCAGATTACGGTTTTAGCATTGCCTGAATGTAGGGAGGGGTAGGTTTACTTTTCTTCTCTAGAATCCATCTTTAATGACCAACACTAGCCATTGTCATTTATATTGTTTGTTGATGTAATCATGATGTTCAAGCATTCATGTGGTACCCTCTACGGGCACAAATTACTGCCAAATATCTTGTGAGTAAATAAAATGATTTGCACACCTGTAAATCACAATCCACACAACGGTCTTGCATTTAGTTGTATTTAAAGAACTGTGAATGAGTGATTAAATACTTGCAAGAATTAACTATTTGCATCTGTACACAAGTATTCAAAAAATATTTACGCCTACATGACTTAAGAATTACACACAGAACTCTTTATTTACGCAGACAAAACACCAAATACAAGGACAACTCGCGATTTACAGATACAACTCCCTTCACTTGAGATCTCGTTCATTTCTGATAGGGGGGTCAAATAAAATTACTGCCATAAAGATTTGCAAGTGCGTTAGATATGCATACCTGTATTTCCTGAGTTGTGAATATGTAATAAAGGATCTGTACTTGTAAAATATTTGTCAAAACACTGTCTACGAATACAAATCACTGTATACGAATACAAATTGCTTTCTATGGGTATAAATCGCTGTCTACGGATACAAGTCACTATTTACGGATACAAATCGCTGGCTATGGATGCAAATCACTACCGACTGATTCGAATCGCTGTCTACGGATACAAATCGCTGTCTACGGATACAAATCTGTTTTTACGTGTTTGCAAATCTACTGTGGCGTAAATTGATAGCCAAATATCAGCTGACTACAAGTGACCAATGGGAATTTAGGGGAGGGGTAGACGTTTAGCGTCAGTTGTGCTCATTGTTTGCATACCCTGGCAGAGATTTTGAAATTTTGGCATAGATTTTGAAAATATGACTGATCATGCAGTCATATTTTATTTAGGGATAGTGATCATATGAAGCCATTTATTATCACATAGTTGTTTTGCTCCTTTTTAAATCATAATGATTACAGAAATTACCCAAATGGCCCTGATCAAAAGTTTAGCCTTGTTTGGCCTTGTTACAGACACTCAAGGTGATCCATACAGAGGTGAAAACGGCAATTAAAGGTGAATTTACCACAACTGTAGCTATTTAAATTGCAATTAGTGTCAGTGTAGAAATACTCAATGAGTTTGTTAGCTCTCTCGTGGATGCACTGAGCAGGCCAGATACTGAGCCATGGGGAGCAGAAAAGAACTGTCAAAAGACCTGCGTAACAAGGTAATAGAACTTTATAAAGATGGAAAAGGATATAAAAAGATATCCAACCTTTGCAAATGCCAGTCAGTACTGTTCAATCACTTATTAAGAAGTTGAAAATCCGGGGATCTCTTGATACCAAGCCAAGGTCAGGTAGACCAAGAAAGATTTCAGCCAAAACTGCCAGAAGAATTGTTCGGGATAGAAAGAAAAACCCACCGGTAACCTCAGGAGAAATGCAGGCAGCTCTGGAAAAAGACTGTGTGGTTGTTTCAAGGAGACGATATTTGAACAAAAATGAGCTGCATGGTCGAGTTGCCAGATAGAAGCCTTCACTGTGCCAATGCCACAAAAAAGCCCAGTTGGAATATATGCCGACAACACCTTGACATGCCTCACAGCTTCTGGCACACTGTAATTTGGAGTGACGAGTAAATTGAAAGACTTGCTGCTGTCCCTGTCCAAAATCCTCCTGGTTGTGTTGCAGATCATGACGATACCTGACGATTTCAGCTGCCACTCTGCTGACCCCCACCTCTGGGTTGTCCCTCTCCTTGTCCATCTGGTCATGCTTCTGACCTGGACTAGGTTTAATAGACTCTGGACTCAGCCCACATGCAATCATTACAACCTGTACTCTTAAAATGTTCACCTGGCACTGCCAGAAGAGAACTGGTCACCCCTCTGAGCCTGGTTCCTCTCTAGGTTTCTTCCTAAACTTCGGCCTTCTTAGGGAGTTTTTCCTAGCCACTCAAATTCAACACTGTTGTTGTTTACTCCTTGGGGTTTCAGGCTGGGTGTTTTGTAAAAGCATTTTGTGACAACTGCTGTTGAAAAAAGGGCTTTATAAATACATTTGATTGATTGATTGATTGATTGACTTTTGACGAGACCAAAATAGAGCTTTATGGTCACAACCATAAGCGCTATGTTTGGAGAGGGGTCAACAAGGCCTATAGTGAACAGCATACCATCCCCACTGTGAAGCATGGTGGTGGCTCACTGATGTTTTGGGAGGGTGTGAGCTCTTAAAGGCATGGGGAATCTTGTGAAAATTGATTGCAAGATGAATGCAGCATGTTATCAGACAAAACTGGCAGACAATTTGTATTCTTCTGCACGAAAGCTGTGCATGGGACGCTCTTGGACTTTCCAACACGACAATGTCCCTAAGCACAAGGCCAAGTTGACCCTCCAGTGGTTACAGCAGAAAAAGGTGAAGGTTCTGGAGTGGCCATCACAGTCTCCTGAATTTATTATCATCAAGCCAATCTGGGGAGATCTCAAATGTGCGGTTCATGCAAGACGACCAAAGACTTTGCATGACCTGGAGGCATTTTGCCAAGACGAATGGGCTGCTATACCACCTGCAAGAATTAGGGGCCTCATAGACAACCATTACAAAAGATTGCACACTGTCATTGATGCTAAAGGGGGCAATACATAGTATTAAGAACTAAAGGCATGCAGACTTTTGAACAGGGGTCATTTAATTTTTTTTTCTGTTGCCATGTTTTGTTTTATGATTGTGCCAGCTGTTATGACCTACAGTTGAATGTGAATCCCATAAGAAACCAAAGACATGTGTTTTCCCTGTGACTCATATTTTCTTTACAAATGGTACATTATTACCAATTCTCCAAGTGTATGCAAACTTTTGAGCACAACTGTAACTATCAGTGGGATGTTGACACTAGAGCAGATAACTTGGCTCAAAAGGGACAAAGGGGACAGGACTCAAAATCAGGATGTGTACGGAGCTATAACATCAATCTTGGGACCTGGCTATTTTTCTGTGGTTGTTTTGTACATAGAAATGAGAATCATTGTCTACTGTTGTGTTGTCCTCCAATTCTTTCAGGGCACAACTGCCAGGTCCCACTGGAAGTTCTGTTTTGTTGGCTCATCTTAGCCACACATGCTTGGGCAGTATTTGGAAAACAATACCGCTGTCATGTTTGAGTAGGAGGCAGCAGCAGGACACAGGCGCAGAGGTTCAAAAATAAAGGTTGTTTAATCCATCTTTTGTCAGTGCATTCTTTGGACTAATGCAACGTAAACAGTTGGGACTAAGACAGACTGACCCTAGTTACCCAGCACAATACGATAGCAGCATAAAACTAGGAACCGAGACAAGGGGGTGTAGAGACACTGTGTCCCCATCTGAGGGTAAACCCGGACAGGGACAAACAAGCATGAAGATACTCCACCCACTTTGCCAAGCACCAGACCAAAGGGACACCAACCAACTGCAACCACCCTGAGAAAAGGACAAGTATATCCTACAGAGATCACTCCCTTCGTTCAAGGACGGCAAGGGGGAACAAGTGTAAGCCAGTGACTCCGCCCCTGAATGTCATTGGAGAGAGGATATCCCACTTGAGATGAGAGCCTGCCAGGCAAAGACAGCAAGTAACTCCAAGCCTTCCCGTTCATCTTCACACCCCTGGGCCAGGTCTAATCATAGACCTTGCTGAAGAGATAAGTCTTTAGTAGATACTTTAAGGTTGAGTCTGGGTCTCACACCTTAATCGGCAGATCATTCCACGATAATGAAGCTGTGAAGAAGAAAGCCTCAGAAAATGCAGTGAGCTCCTAGCAATATTTCTTGTATAATAAACTAATATGTTTTATATATAGTCTTAAAAAAATATGAAATAGCTCCCCAAAACAGGTAAATTTTACTGTTTACAAACTGTCAGATTATTTCCTGCAAAAAATAATAAATAAAGTAAAAGTAAATACAACCAGTAAAATATTTTAACCCGTTCTCTCTAAGTCCCTGTTTTCAATAACCTCAATACTCTGAAAGTTGTTGTGCAGAACTATGGATTCAAACTAGTGTATTTGCACTGTAGAAAAATGTGAACCCTGAAAAAGTGTGGGAAAGCTTCTCTGATAATCCAGTTGTAGCAGAAGGGTCTATGAACACTCTCAGCGTAGCTTTACAGACCGCAGAATTGTTCAATTGAGCACTCAGCATCCGTCTGAGTGACGTGAGAATGACTGCTTTTCAGTAACTATCCGATCCCGGATAATGCCATTAAATAATCTGATATCATATTCGTATCCAGCAAGTTCCTCATATTCGTTACAATACTCGTTCTGTACGAGTACTTGGCACACCCCTAACCGCTACTATAGCCTACATCAACAATGTCAAACAGCTGCTGGTTTTACTGTTAGAAAACAGCTGTATGCGCATACAACAATGCATTTCAATTTTGCATTTTCAAGGTATATTTTTGCTTGGTCACATTAGCCCAACCCTCAAAAAAATAACATTTCTCCAAGTTCAATGATTTGGTCGAACGGCAGTGTGAATAATTGTTGTCTACTTTTGTGAGTTGCGTATGTGGTTGCGTGTGAGCCTTTAACTCTGACAATTGCATCCTGTTTCGGGTGAAACGGGTAGCCTGGCCACTGCTGCCCAGCTCAAAATTAGGCGGCAAAATAGTGTAACGATAGAACAAACCGAGCAAGTGAAGAAGTCAAGATTGTTGAAACTCAACAAATTCCTCTCAGTAATACGATTTACAATCAAAAGTCTTCAAAAGTAAATAGCAGTTAGTTATGTCGATTTATTCGGTTGCATGCGAGCAAGTCAAAAGCACGCCAGAATCAGAAGATACACTAACTGCAGGATGGATTGCTCTCAGTCTTATGGTTACAGGGGCCTTATATACTCTTGACCAAAAGGTTGATTCTTTGTTACACAAGGTGTGATAACACAGGGGAACTGGCGCCAAATTCGAATGCCATCTTCCTTTGTTTTCTCCGACAATGAAACAAAGAAACCGGCACTCCCACATTTACATTTATTCCATTAGTTTCACCCAAGACTAAACTCTTGGTCTACTTCTCAACTATCTCTTGATATTCAGGAGAACATTTACAGGTAACAGAATCTCAATTACAGTATACTCAAGATTACACCCTTGATCATTTCAGTCAGTGTAGGCTAGGTTAGCATGCATTCATTTCTTACAGTTTATTATGATAATTCATTAACAGGATAGGAAATAACTTTGATCATGATACAGAAATTGGTCTCTCAATGCAATCAATGGACAGTACATGATAAAAACAACCAAGGTATACAGTGTGAAATGGCGTACCCCTTGATTAGGCTTTTGTAAGAATGGGGGGTATGATACATCCCAAAATCATGATTTCAACAAGATCATGAAAAAATACGGTGGTTGTGATTGATTGGTGTTCCTTTGGCGGACTGGCACTTGGCAATGTGGGTAGAGCTATCTCCTGCTTGGTGGACCCTGTCCAGGCTACCTGGCCTGGTGACTCAAGGCTGTCCCTGTCTATAGTCCACCTGGTTGTGTTGCAGAACTAACTTCTGTCTGACAATTCCTGCTGTCACTGCCCACGGCCCACCTGATTCTACTGGTCCACCTGGTCGACCCGGTCCTTGTCCACCTGTTTGTGCAGCTGATCTGTCAATGTGTAGCTGTGAAGGGTTAGTATGTTTCACAGCAACTGAAAAATCTACCTTCATCTCTGTTCTAACACCTCTGAAGGTTCTGAAAAAAAGGTGACAACTGAACAACTGATTACTAGGTTGCGTAATTGTTCCGCTAGCTATCTTAAAATGAATGCACAAACTGTAAGTTACTGTGTGCAGGAAATATGCTGTTGGTTATACATCCCTTTCAAATGATTGTTTATTATAAATTGTTTTGTCTATTCTCAGTAACAGTTGGATCTGAACCATGATATAACTTTAACAACTGGCTTAGTGCGTGGTCTCTGTTGGTAAGCCAATAATTTCCCAGTGTTTTTGCATATCAACATGGATTGACTACATCTGGATCATAACAATCTTCTGTTAAACTCTTATAATGTTGTGATCTTAACTGTGATGATAGTGTGATGGTGTGAGTATAACAAGTGCGTAAAAGAGAGGCAAAAAGGAAAAACAAACAAAATTAACGATTCAAATGATTACTTTATATGTTATTTTCTTTTCGTAAGGTTTTAACAAGCTAACAGGCAAATAATAATCTGTGAGGTGCGGTGGGTGAACAACAGAATATAAACACCAATAAACAGTGATTGGAAACAGGTGCGTCCTTGGGATGCGCTGCTGCCATCACTCTCCTGCCGGTGGTTAGTACACAGGTGAGGTGGAGTGCCGGAGAGGAAGGGGAACCGCTGTGCCACGCGGAGCAGACGGCAGACAGTAACCCCCCCCCGGCGCGGCTCCTGACGCCACCACCCACCAGCGACCCGGACGACCCTGAGGGCGAGGAGCAGGCCGGTCCGAACAGCGAGCATGGAACTCCAATGTCAGGGGGGGGGCACAGATGTCCACCGCCCAGACCCAGCTGCGCTCCTCAGGGCCGTAACCCGCCCAGTCCACCAGGTACTGGACCCGGCCCCGCCGCAGCCGGGAGTCCAGGATAGAGGTCACCTGATACACCGCACCCCCAGCCAACTCCACTGGGGGTGGAGGCGCCCCTGCAGGATCGGATCTCCCCAGCAGACCAGGAACCACCGACCTGAGGAGAGAGACATGGAAAGTGGGTGGACTGGACAACTGGAAGAGGATCAGACTTGTGGAGGAATGACACAGGGAGTTTTGAGCATACTCCGCCCAGGGGAGAAAGCGTGTCCACTCATCTGGATGGTCCATGCAGTAGGACCGGAGGAACCTTCCCAGCTCTTGATTAGTTCGCTCCGCCTGCCCGTTAGCCTGCGGGTGATACCCAGATGTGAGGCTGACCGCCACCCCCAGCCTGGACATGAAGGCTTTCCAGACACGAAATGTAAACTGGGGGCCGCGGTCCGTCAGACGGCGACCCCACCTCGGAATCAGGAAGAGGCGGCGGCTATGTCGGAGGAGCAGGAGGAGTCAGGGGAGCTGGAGGCTCCAGGACAGGAGGTGCGGGAGGAGACGGCAGCCCTGCCTCGGAACCAGGTACAGGCGGCAGCCCCACCTCAGGAGACTGGAACGGACAGGAGCGGGGTGGGGTGGCAGGGGCTCGTCGTCCAACCCCTCCGGGGGCGGCAGCAGAAACCCCTCCTCCAACCATTCTGGTGGTGGTGCCGGTAGAGGCTCCTCGGGGGCCTCCTCCGGCTCAGGCCCCCTTGGAGGGCCCCGTAGAGGGTCCCATAGCACCCCCGAAATATGATTTGGGGTGGACTCTGGGCGAGGGATGGTCGCGGAGCAGGGACCGGGGCGGCAGAGGGCCGGATTGCCAGCCTACTGCGTGGCCACACCACTCGAGCGGCAGGGCTCTGGGCGACCCATTGCTGTACTCTTCTCTTGCCTGGCTCCAGGGGTGGCCACCTGGCTGGCTAGCCCTCCAGCGGGTCCTCCTCCTCGGAATACAGACTGCAGGGCACATTGAGAGAAAAAAAATAACACAAACATGGGAATATGACAAAGGGGATATGTCCAAAGTAAAAAAGCAAATGAAAAAAATAATTTAAAATTAAACAGTAAACACCCAGCCTTAGAACAGTATAAGCAACCACCCTCCAACCAAGCTAACTGGCTGCCATCTGTGATCAGTTGTAGTGACCTTGATTTGTTAAGAATAAAAGCAGTTGGTCATAATTACTAAGCTCCATTGCTTAGTAATGCAATTCAAAGCCAAGAATCCAGTATGGTTACTTTCAAAAGATTTATGAGATAAAGTCAGGGGATAATATAAAAAGATTTCAAAGGCTTTGTCTGTCCCTTGGAGCAGAGTTAAGACCATTATTAAGAACTGGAAGGTGTATGGTACCACCCAGACCTTGCATAGAAATTTGGACTTTTCCAAAGAACTAGATTTAAAAAATTAGATTTTTCCACATTTTTGGGAAAAAAAATTACTTTACCCATTCTATTATATGGCATGTTCTAGTGATGGCTTGACATTATGATGTAATGGCATAGTAATAATAATTATTTAGTTCAGTCGTTCAAAGTCTTCCTTAAGCCTTGAACCTAGGTTTTTGTTGGAAAAATCTTTTTACTTCTTCAATCTCCGACCACAAACACTTTTCTAAACAAGGTCTTCCACATATAACACAGAACTGAACAATTTTGAGCTTAACTTAATTATCCCCACTAGAGGGCAGAACATGACCAGAGAAAGGACCAGACCTTGGGACTTTTTTCCCATTTAATTTGCTATGAAAACAAATTTGCTATGAAAACAATCCTTAGAAACTCCTTTAAATTTAGGGAGTGCATGGTATTTCATATTTAGGGATACCTGGAGGAAGTTGGATGTCTTAGAAATGAAAATAGATGATGCTCCATTCAGCTAAATGTATTTTCATCCAACTCATCCTGAACTTTTGAAAAAAAGTGCGAACAGTGCGAACAAAATCCACAGACAACCAAAAGTACCGTCAAACACAAAAAGTTTATTTTAAACACATGGAGAAACAGTTTGAAGGAAAGGGGCTGAGCTGTACCCAAGGAAAGAAATAATACTGTAGTTTTGGTGACTTTCTGACCCCAAGAAACAACTAATGTCTGCAGTCCTCCAGCTGTGATCTTTGGAGATTCTTTGGCCATCCTCCTCACTGTGCGTGGGGTCAATATAGACACACGTCCTCTTCCAGGCTGATTCCAGGGGCATTATTGGCTCAGTGGTTAGGGAGCCAGGCTTGTAATTGGAATGTTCCTGGGTTGATTCCCGACTGGGCCAATTGTAGTTGTGTCACTGGGCGATGCACTTTCTCCTGGGAAGAAAAATTCCCTGTACTTATCGTAATTCACTTTGGATTAAAATGTCTGCTAAATTACTAAAATGTAAAATGATTACTAACATCTCCAATTCCTTTAAACTTCTTAATCATTGCCCAGACAGTGGAAATGGGCATTTTCAACCTTGATTTTCAAATAGATATTCCCTGATTTGTGCAGCTCAACAACCTTTTGTCACACATCATTACTGTATCCTTGGCTCTTCTCAAAGATGATGGATGGCTATTTCTTGGCTCTTCTCATAGGATGATGGATGGCTATGGGAATTTGGCCTGCGTGTCACCTCATATTTAAACCCAAGTGAAACAGGAAGTTATGGCTAATCAAATATGTTTTCCTAATCACACAGGTGAACGTTAAAATGTATAACATGAATTGGAATATACTTAGATTTTACTCATAACAATTAATTCTGGCACACATGTTTTGGAGAAAAATATTTATTTAATTTATAGCACATTTATTTGTATCAATCATTTTACTTCAATTAAAGACTAGATTTTTATGAATATTTTGAATGAAAGATCAAGAGCATAAACAGCAAAGACATTTTTTTTCACAGATAAGTTTGCTCATATTTTCCAAGGTTGTCAGTATTAGAGAAGGGCACTGCATAAACAAAACCATTGAAAGGTTTTAGAACATACATTTTCCCAGTTTTATTGAAATTCAGTCTAACGTCTTAATATACACTGTAATTGAACAAATAAAGAATTTCAGATTCAGACTCTCTTCAGAATCTTTTTGTTTAACAAAATGTAGTCAACATTTTTGACTCATCAAAGTACCTTTTGCAGACATAACAGCCAAACCCACTTGTGGGATATTTTTTATAATGGAAATCAAATATTTTTCGGGACGTTTTTCACAACACTGTTTCAGAAGGACTTAAAATGTGTTGCACTTGTAGGTTGCTTTGCTTTCACCCTTCTGCCAAGTTCATCACAAACCAGCTCAATGGGATTTAATGGAGACTGTGCTGGCAATTCCACGATTTGAAGCCTATGGTCTTGTACTTTTCTTCTAAGCTAGTTCTGACATAGTTTGGAGGTATATTTTGCGTCCTTATCTTGCTGTTGGGTGAATCCCTGATCAACTATGCGTACACCAGAGGGTATTGCATTGCGCTGCAAAATACTATGGTAGCTGTTTTGGTTCATGGTGCCACTCCCTCTGTGCAAACTGCCAACTGTGGATCCAGCAAAAGAGCCCCAGACCATCATGCATCTTCGTCCATGTTTGAGAGTTGGTGTCACACACTGAGAAACCATCTTTTCGCCAACTCAATGGCCTACAAAAATCTCTGAGTGATGAACCAAAGATTTCAAATCATTTTGATTCATCAGCCCATAAGACCTTCTTCCAGTCTTCAGTAGTCCACTGGAGGTGCTTCATGGCCCAGACAAGCCCCTTTTTCTTATTTTGCCATCTCAGCAATGGCTTTTTTACTGCCACTCAACCGGTCAAACCTGCAGCTCAGTCTTCTCTCCCCTGTTGAAACTGAGACTTGCTTATTTCAACCAGTATTAAGCAGTGCTTGAAGCTGTTGTCCTGTGAGTGGCCTATCATGCAAGCTGTTGACTCTCAGAAACTTGTTTTCTGATTCTATTGATCCAACAGCATATTAGGTAGGTGGTCATAATGTTATGGTTCAGCAGTGTATACTGCAGTCGCTGGACACAACTAAATAATTGCTTCAAAACATCCCATGTTTCAAAAACAATTGTTTTTGATACTTGCAGTCCAGCCTCTAGTTTAGTTGGTGAAGTATTTTGTGAAGTGTAGTGGCTGCCATATCCAATCCTACCTCATTGAGAGTTTTCCTGATCTGTCGGACAGTTCTTCATACTTTTTTGGCTTCTTTATTGTGAGCATTCTTTGGTCATTCACTGTAGAAGTAAATGTCCCTGCTGCCACGTATTGCCTTGTATTTCTCCATTAAACCATAACAGAAAGTCTAACCCTAAATCTCCATACGCAGACAAAAGATGAAAACTGTTAAAGTATTCAAGTTTCTCTGGATAATCTCCCAAGCATAAGTCATTCCTGTAATCTCCGTATGCTAACATCCACTGTAATATACTCACCAAATTTAAATTAAATGTAAATATCTTAAACTTTCAAGAACATTCTCTTGTGACATCTGTTTTGTGGTCAAGATAACACATAACCTAGCACCTCCATCTCTAAAGTCATTTGTCACCCTCTGCTCAGACCTAAATAGCAGATTCACTAGAACCTCCACAAGAGGGTACTGCAGCATACAATACCAGTCCAACAGCTTTCCCAGTCTGCACTCCTGTGCTTTTCCCCCCTTTTCTGAAAATAGCAGCTTCCAAGCTTTCTCATCTCAGGCAAAACAAATGATTAAGTCAAGTCAGAAATTGATTTTGTATCTAAAAGGCAAGATTCACTCCAAGGGTTTTCAGGCATGAGAGCTACTTTTCCAGACTCTTTTGTTTGTTTTCTTTTGCATCGTTTCCATAGGTCCATACTGTATATTTAAAAAAAGTACACTATGCTGCACTATGCTTTCTTTCAATATACCAATCATATAACAGTTCATAAAGTACTCTAAAGAGGGCCCAAAAACATTTGTTAGACTTTTCCACAAATTCAATTGTATTTTTACTGGTTTAGCGTTTCATGCTGAAAATGTATTTGCAAGATAGTGTGATATGGACTTTTTGGATACCAGTCAGATGCCTTCTCAGGTTTTCATCTTGAACAGAAGTTCAAGGGGGTACTGTAAAGATTTTAGTTGTCTTTAAGGGGAAGACATTTACTAGAATGTTACTGAGGAGACAGGTAGGAAAATGAGGGCATTACAATAATTTATTTATGGACATAGGTTCCCAACAACTCCAACCGAGTGATGTAGATGAACGATGAATGTAATCTATTTTTCAAAGTAATACAGTTTATTCTAATCAACTAATAAAGTTACAATACATGACATTGGTACCTGCAATATTCAATGTCCTCCTTAATCATCCAAAAAAGTCTACAATGTACGAAATGAATGCTAAGAGTATACGTTAATGATAGACTATTTAAGTACAGCTTCACTATTTATCCCAAACCAATAGAGCAAGTCCCTAATTGCGTCAACAATAGGATCACCTCACCTTGGCTACAACAACGAAAACAAAGAAACTGGCATTCACACATTCACATGTATTCCATTAGCCCCTTCTAAACGCATGTCTACCTCGGGGACCTCATTGCTGCTATCTCTGGAATTACTCCTTCAGTTTGCCTCGATTGCACATCTAGAATAACATTTAGAATGATCCTGCTTGTAACATAACTGTACTTAATACTTGTAAATGTTCTGCCAGCATTGAAACATATTGGAAAGTTTGTCCCTTTATAGGGACTTTAAAGACCAAACAGTGTTATTAATCCAACAAATGTAATTTTATTACTTTGTTGGTTTGTCTTTCACACCTGGTTCGTCTAAGCGGACGGGGCTTCTTTGATACCTCAGCTTGTATGCCGCTCTTCAGCAAATGGGCTTTAGACAACATGGCACATTCACTGACTTTCACTATACACTACATAATGACGTATAGGTTTGTGTTAAATCATATACTGATTTGTCTCTCAATATGATGTAGGGACAAATGACAATCCCAGGCATGGAAATGAAAAAGCAAAGACTGCTTTTCTTAATTCTTAGAAAAGAGTGATGAGTCTGTGAATGTTGGGCTGTGCTCAACAGCGCTAACAGGCATACCAGTGGTTAGCAACCCGGCGACGTTGAGCGCTGGAGGAGAGGTGTAGGTTCAGGAGCACGTGACACCCAACTACAAAAGTAAATAAAATGCCCAACTCAAAATTCAGTGAATTTCAAGTAATATGTAGTTGGAGGCTTTGACATTTCTTGTGGTGTGGTATATGATGAACCACAACTTTTGAAAAGGTCTAGAAGATGTCAAGGTAGCTCGTAGGAATTTGGCTTTGCAGTACAACACATTCTGTTTGCATATGTGACTGTGTTTCAACATGAGGGAATTTCCAATGTCATACCCCAGGATTAACTGAGTTGACTTGCTGAGTAGGTATGAGGGGACTCTGTATTCAAGAGCAATGTTTTGAATCCAGTGTATTGAATTGTTGCTTTGGGTTGTGGACTAGTGGTGTGTGGAAGAAGAAATACAGATTTTCAAATGTTAATGAATATGTAGATGGCAGAGTTGAATGTATGAAGAATTGTCCTGTACCCGGATAAACTAATTCTTCCCTGAAAAGAGAAGCTGTTACAGGCTTTTCCAGACTTGGTCCAGTTCCCTGTCTGAGCTACTCAGAATGCTGTTAAGTAGATCCATCTATGTCCATATTCCTGTTTGTATTGTTCATCAATCCTTGAACAGGACTTTTACTTTCAGCGGTATATGTCGTCAAATTAGAACTATAATTTAGAAGAAATTTAAGGTAAACATTTTTATTAGAAAATTGTTTAGATAATTTGTCAGACACTTGTCTGATTGTGTAATTGTGATGTGTTTAGCGTTATTTCTGATATTGTTATTTCTGATATTGTCAGAAACACTGTTCCCATGGCCTGGAGGGGCTACCAAGCTTACTTTAGCGTCTAGTGTGGATTTGTGGGGTTTGGCAGCATTTACC
Organism: Esox masquinongy; assembly: GCA_016801175.1. Lineage (NCBI taxonomy): Eukaryota > Metazoa > Chordata > Actinopteri > Esociformes > Esocidae > Esox > Esox masquinongy. Next base: position 17,142 of record JACXGI010003852.1, read on the forward strand.
CTTACTGTTATCTTGTGTGGAACAAATCTGTCTGGGAAAATATATTTTATCTTAATGTGACTATCTGTATGACTGTCTGTATTCTTATGGCCTTTCACCTCTATAGACCTACTTTAAAATGAATAAAAAATGCAAACATTTGAAAACAGTGCTAAAAATGTAATATGTTTCTAGGTAGTTGTTGGTCTTAACTTGAAGCTCCACTGGGGTATAAAGTTAACCAATAACCCTACAACTTTTTTACCACTACATCACTAATGATAATGCAGAATTGTTGGTAATATTCTAATAGTTTATGTGAATACTTGTTATAATATGATCTTCTTTATGCTCTTTTGATTGTTAGCAGAGTTATATTGGTAATGCTTAGGAATACAATTGTGACATTTAAGAAACAACAGGTATGAACGTGTTGATAATTTAATGCAATTCATCACAACTGACTCTTTTTGCTAATTTTCAGAGAATATTTTTTAGCTTTTAAATTGTATCGTTATGCACTAAATGAGCATCAACTTTCAACTTTTCAACTAAAATAATACCATAGAAAATGCTAAAAGTATCTTACATGAAATAGTATATACAGTCAGGCTACTCTGCTTTTTCCAATATGACACCCTAAAAGATTAAAATAGCTTTGGGGGGGTACTACTAGGTTTTGTTTAAGCCCCAGTGTCAAATCCTACAAATGCCCTTGGCTATGCCTAAAAGTGTGATGAAGGAAATGAAATATACTGGCGTGACCACAGCTCATGGCTGAGTGGCGGAGGGAAATTGGAGTGGGACAGATGTACACCATTCCAATATTTAAAACCTCACTGCACGGTAACCAAATAAAGTGTGCTCCGTTCCTTGCTCGAAATAAGTTATGCTATGATTTTATTATTTTTCTTGATTATTCAGCTACTGTTCAGCAACTGGCAACACACTCCTTGCAAGAAGGGCTATTTAGTGTATGTAAGTGTATGCTGCACAAAAGCTGTAAGAAATGATGTGGTTTTGCAAACAAACAGTTTAATGAAAAGCCCCCTGCAGGTAAAGAAGTGAATGTGGAGGTCCTGGGCTAATGTGGTTACACATGGTCTGTATTGTGCTGACAGTTGGATGTACTGTCAAATTCTCAGAAACATTAGAGGCGGCTCATGTTAGAGAAGTGAACACTAATTACTCTGCTAAAAGCTCTGTTGGACATTCCTCTGGTCTGCATATCAATTGCATTCTTCCTCAAAACTTGAGAAATGCGAGACATTGTGTTGCGGCCAAACTGCCCATTTTAGAATGGCCTTTTATTGTCCTTAAGACAATAAAAGGCCATTGTAATGATCTTGCTGTTCAGTTTATTCAAATCAGTTTATTCAAATAAAGTATGTGTGGAAAATTGAAAGAACAACACTTACTACTCAGATTGTTTAGGACATTTGATACAACATAAATCTTTTGCAGACACACAATGAGAAGGGTACTATCAGGATCCCACAAGAGAGAATATTTGGATCGTTCATCTTGTGCCTTTACGCAGTGGTGAGGCTTACGGAGTGGCACTTAATTCCTCGTCAGTGGAAATTGGAGTTGGATTTGCTGTGATTGCTCAGGGTTTCTGTATGTAGTGGCAACTTGGTGTGTATGTGGTTTTTGGGAAGCCATCTCAGGCATATTCCATGCAATTATTTATTTATGTTGTTTGTTAAAAATTACTTGAGTTAATTGGGTGGGCCCTGTATGTCCAAGACAATTTCTCTTGATTATTTTGTTTCTTTGTAGCTCACTAATATATGCATACACAATCTGATGAAAGTGTTGCAGTGTGTTCAAGCACTGTAGAGGAAAGACCAGGGTTCCTCATTTGAAGTTAATGACAAAACAGTTTGTAGATTACATGACAAAAACAGTTAGCTTGTATATTATTATGCCGTTTACTTAGATTCATAAAAACTAGTCTGTCAAAACAAAGCCAAAGCTAATTGTATTGGGAGTCTCAGAGGCTCTGGCAAGGCGACAATGACGATTTATCTCTCATAGTCTCATTTCTAAATGAAGATAAATCTTGATATTTTGGGAAAAGTCTAAGGTACCCTTGAATGATGGCTCAGGGCATTGTCAAATACCTTATATTTAGAAAGAAATATGTCCATTCTAAGTGATAAATCATCTACATTTGACGGTATCTGGCAACCATTCCTGTATTATTTGGACAGTATGGCAACATAATTAAATTCAACATTACACCGATTACAAGCGTTTCTATTTTAGTGCCTTGCCTGCAGTTGCATGTGCTGGTCCATCACCCAAGCTGTGGGGTGTGGGGGGATAGTTGGGGGATAGTAGGAAGGACGCAGGGGGCTCATTAAATCTTTGGGGAAGAGGTTTGGTATAATTATTTCTACATATTTTTATGTATTGTATGTTGATTTTACACCCTTGTTCTATTTCTGTCTCCCTGTTTTTGAATTTGTAAAAAAGAAAAACACCTTGATTTGTCTCACTTTTGCATCAAATAAAAAATATGCGAAAGAACAAGCAGGCTTATAAATAGTAACACATACGGTTTGATAATGCTGAAGTAACATTAAAATTGGGAAACAACGCCCATTTCATTTTTTTAGAAAGAGCAGTCCCTTTGCAAATTACTCCTCACTGTCTTTATAGAAAATTTCAGCAGCAGAGATCTCATAAAACTTTAATAACTGCCCAACAGTAGTGTATATTGCGTCCTTGATCATATTTAAATCAGGTTTACATTATTTTTCCTTTTTCCCCTTAGGTAGAAAAGTGAGAGATGAATTGTAAGTGGGTGCATTTCTTTTGAACACTGCTTGCGTGTTGTTTTACTTATCCTATTAATCATTTTAATTTAAAGGGATATTTTTGTCATTTAGCATACTGGATTTTATTTTTCGCTTTTAATGTTGCAGCATCACAGTCATTTACTGTAGTGGTCCTACTCATCTTAAAATGTATTCTAAAGTCTCCATGTACATCAAATTCTAAAGACTATTTCTAAATTTCAGTTTTCTGGGGGCATTTTGAAAAATTATATCACTTGTTGTGCAATTGCAGAAAATGGACTAGCTGCTTTAGGCATGGAATATTGAAAGTGTTATTCCGCTCACTGATGAAATAAGTAGGCGTAGCAACTCTTGCTTGTCTGCACAGGATGTACAAATTAGTTCAGAGACAATGGCAAAGCAGTAAGGAAACAGTTCGATTGAAATGCATTCATGATCGGTGAAAATAGTTTTCCAGTATAAACACATCTTTATAGACCTCAAACGCAGTTGATAGTTGTATAGTTTATTGTGCTAATAATCTGAAGCATTTGTTTTGGTCTGTGGCCACTGCATTATATGGCTCATCCACAGAACTTGACGGCGAACCTAATCTCACAAATTTGAACAAAAAACTCCCCGCACAGGCTTCTGTTACCAGTTGCTACATGTATCATTGATTTAAAACAATAGAGTTAATGTTCTGTTTGGAATTATTCTGTCTGAGTGTGATTGGATTTTACTGTATCATAAACTCCCATATACTTTTGTCTCAGTCATGGCTGTTAAGACTTTGGGGGCGTTTTTCCTGTTTTACTGGAGTTTTGAATGGACTTATGTTATTACTTTCTACTTCTTTTAAATGGCAAATAGAATCTGTTAGCCCTTTTTAAAAAAGATTATTGCCTTTCTCCTAAACCCCACCAAGTTTGTAAATCTGGCTTGTCTTTCCTGTCTTTCTTGAACCTCAGTTAATTTCAAAAGGTTATTAATTTATAACCCTGTTTCCAAAAAATTTGGGATGCTGCATGAAGTGAAATAAAAACAGAATGCCATGATGTGCAAATCATTTATCCCTATATTTAATTGAAAATAGTACCAAGACAACATCACAAATGTTGAAACTGAGAAATTGTATTGTTTTTAGAAAAAATACATGCCCATTTGGAATTTGATGCCAGCAACATGTTTCAAAAAAGATGGAACAGGGGCATGTTTACTACTATGTTGTATTACCTCTTCTTTTAACAATACTCTGTAAGCATTTGGGAACTGAGGAGACCAACTGCTGTAGTTTGAAAGTGAAATGTCCTGCCATTCTTTCCTGATATAGGATTTCAGCTGCTCAACAGTTCAGGGTCTCTTTTCTGGTATTTTTCATTTAATAATAACATAATGCGTAATGCATATGTTTTCAATGGGTGACAGGTCTGGACTGCAGGCAGGCCAGTTTTACACCCAGACTCTTTTACTACGGAGCCATGCTGTTGTAATACATGCAGAATGTGGTTTGGCATTTTCTTGCTGAAATAAGAAAGGCCTTCCCTGAAAAAGACATTGTCTGGATGACAGTATATGGTGCTCCAAACCTGTATATATTGTTCAGCATTAACTGTGCCTTCAGATAAGCTAGTCACCCATACCATGTGCACTGTTGCAGCCCCATACCATCACGGGTGCTGGCTTTTGAATTGTGCACTGATAACAAGCCAGATGGTCCCTCTGTTCTTTAGTCCAGAGGACCTGACGTCCATGATTCCCAAACATTATTTCAAATTTTTATTTGTCAGACCACAGGACAGTTTTTCACTTTGCCTCAGTCCATCTTAAATGAACTCAGGCCCAGAGAAGGCGATGGCGGTTCAGGATCCTGTTTTGTATGGTTTCTTCTTTGCCTGGTAGAGTTTTAACTTTAGACAATTGTTTTCAGAAGTGTTCCTGAGTCCATGCAGTGATTTCATGTCTGTTTTTAATGCAGTGCCACCTGAGGGCTCAAAGATCACAGCCATTCAATATTGGTTTTCGGCCTTGTCCCTTTCATACAGAGATTTCTCTGGATTTTCAGAATCTTTTAATGATATTATGTACCGTAGATGATGAGATCCCCAAACTCTTTACAATTTTACATAGAGAAACTTAATTCCTAAATTGTTGCACCAATTGCCTGTGTAGTTCGCAGAGTGGTGAACCCCTCTCAATCGTCATTCCTGACAGACCCATCCCCTCTGGAATGATCTTTTAATACCCAATCATATTACTGATATGTTGCCAATTGACCTAATTAGTTTATGATATTCCACCAGGTTTATTTTTCAACATTACACAACATTTCCAGTCTTTGGTTGCCTCTGTCCCAACTTTTTTGAAATGTGTTTCGCGGCATCAAATTGAAAGTGGGCATATATTCTTCAGGAAACAATGAATTGTCTCAGTTTCAACATTTGATATGTTGTCTTTGTACCATTTTCTATTGAATATAGGGTTTAAATGATTTGCACATCATTGCATTTTGTTTTTATTTACATATTATGCAGTGTCCCAACGTTTTTAGAAACGTGGTTTTACATGAATGAATGGTTACCACTATTGCCAAAGCAGACGTTTTCTGCAGCAATAGTGATGCATTACCCCCCCCCCCAAATAGTAATAAAGGTAAAACAACTAACATGGACAATTTTACGTAGAACAAGAAAACAAATAATCAACACATCAGGAATTTACATTGTGGGCGTCATTACATCTCTTTTGTAAGGACCGGCCAAGACATGTTCAACAGAAAGGTCTATTGTCTCTATGTTTTCGCCTAAGAAAATGCTGATTTTCCCCTGTGCAGGTATTTTGGAAATGTGGCAATTCTTTCTTTAAATTTCAAGGATTCATTATCTCTGATTGAATCCAATTAGAGCAGTGGTTTAGGAAGTGTTCGTTTTCAACTTCTCCTGACCCACAGTGTTTACTAAGTCTTTCCTCACTGACCATCCATTTTTTCGTGCGGTGCTGACTCTATGGCCACTGAGTCTGTACATTTTTCTATCTTCATCTTTTATTCATTTGATATTTACAAGATGTTGTGTTTACTTGATTTCTCTATTTAGAACATTGAAGTTTTTGATTCCAATTTGTTTTGTTTTTCCTATAATGAGTGTATGTGTTTTGGATAGAGATTTTGATTAGTTTGAGTTTTGTTATTGATAGTCTAGTGGTTAGATGTAACTCATGCTTCTGGGCTAACTGCTCTAAAGGTTCACAGTCTGAACTGCTGTGTTCGTGTGACGGTACGAGTGCCAATCGCGCATAAAATTGAGGCAGTGGAAAAGAAAAACCAAAACTCAAGCGTAGACTGTTCCAGACTTTATAGGCTTTTTTAATTTTCAGAGCAACAGAAGTTCACACATCTCACGTTCAGGGATACAGAAACAATAATCCGTGCTGTGCTAACAAACACAATATATACTAATATATAATATATAAACTAATGACTGAGTGAAAACAGGTGTGTCCTCGGGGTGTGCTGCTGCCATCACTCTCCAGCTGGTGGTTAGTACACCAGCAAAGTGGAGCGCTGGATAGGAGCTGCGGTGCCACGCAGAGCAGACGTCACAGTTTGTATTAAAATGCTTTGTGATGATAATACACTGGATCACATTGTTTCAGATGGCTCTTTTCTCAACATGTTAATTTACTGGCAATTTTCTCAACATCTAGTTCTAAGGGTAATCTTCAAAGTTATCACCTCCAGGCTAGTTTAGATGCATTTCTGTGAACACCACATGGGACAAATTTCGCTGCCATAAATAACTATCGGAGATATGAAGTTATCAAATATTTTAAGCCAAATTCTAATTGTGGGGTTAAGTTTATGCAGTGTCTTTCTAATTGTGAAAAATGCTCTGCATGCTTTTTATCTTAGGGACTTCATTGCCATCAAAAAACAGCCAGATGAACTAGTCAGACTAAGGTAGTAAAACTGGTGGTGTTTCATGTTTTTTTTCTCCTAGGGTAGAATTGTTTCTACTTTACTGAGATTTTGAGTTTTCCTATTTTTATTTTTTATTTTTATTCACATTAAGGGATAATGCCCAATATTTATAGTCCTGTTCTAAGAGACAGGCTCTGTTGTAGGGCCAATTCTGTTTTGTTTACCGTAACTCTAAGTCATCAGCATATCAAATAAACTTTACATCTTGGCCTTCAAGAGATGATGATTGCTCCAATTTAGTAGCAAGATAGTTCATATAAATACTGACTAAGATTGGGCTAAGACTGCAACCTTGTCTCACTGCTCAATCATGACTAAATAATTGTGTTCTTTTGCTTTCCACTTTTACACAACATTTGTTTTCTTTCATAAATTACATTGAAAAGCTTTTGCTTTCTACCTCTCATTTTCTGAATGTTCTGAGGCGACAATCAAAATGATTCATCTCCTCCATCTACTCTATGCACCCCATAGTGAGCACAAACCCTATCACAAATAGAGCATATGTGCGCAATGGATTCCCATCTTCTGACTTGATCTGAGGCCCCTTCATTTCTGAGTTTTGTCATCTTATCTCCATAGTTCTGCAGAAGCAACAGGATTGCTTCTCTGTAACCTCTGTCAGGCTCAAAGCTGTGGAAATCTTGTGGTTCTTCACTGGTGTACTGTTTTAAGTAGTGTAATTTCTCTCAGCTACTGTCTGTTCTGCTTTCGATATTGTGCTCCAAAGCCGTGATGAAGGATTTGTAAACAAGTGGGTCACCTTTGAACACTGGTCTCTCTGAGGAAGACTAGATGCTTCTTGCTTCCTCATAAGCATCTCTTTAATTTTGTTCTGTTGCTGCATAACTTTATAGAGATGTCCCTCAAATTCTCCATACCTCTGGTGATCATGGTTGGTATGGCCTGCATGTTCTGTTAATTGACAATCCTCCACTTCTAAAGTGCACTCATATTCTACTGTAGCATGAGCTGGTTGTGATAAAAGCAGTAAAATGTCCTTTTCTCTAAATGGTGGTAGAGATACATTTCATACTCTTTTCTCCCTAGGGCTCTTCTGGATTTTGCGTTACTTGATGTCTTTGACTTGAAGTGTTTATTCATACCATCCCAACCTAGTTAAAACACGTTTAACTTAGCACTGGATGCTCTAACTGATGTTTCTAATTCCAATTGCTCCCTTCTTGCTTTAAAAAGTGATTTAGTTTAGCTTCTTCAGATTCAATAATTTGTTGCTTCAATAAGTTGGGATGCTGCATAAAATGCTAATAAAAACAGAATGCAATGATGTGCAAATCATTCATCCATACATTTCATTGAAAATTGTACAAAGACAACATATCAAATGTTGAAGCTAAGTAATGTTATGGTTTTTGGAAAAATACATGCCCATTTTGAATGTGATGCCAGCAACACATTTCAAAAAAATTTACTACTATGTTGTACCTCTTCTTTTAACAATACTTTGTAAGTGATTGGGAACTGAAGAGACCAATAACTGTAATTTTGAAAGTGAAATGTATTCCCATTCTTGCCTGATATAGGATTTCAGCTGCTCAACAGTTCAGGGGCTCCTTTGTTGCATTTTTCGTTCATTATGCGCCAAATGTTTTCAATGGGTTACAGGTCTGGACTGCAGGCAGGCCAGTTTAGCACACAGACTTTTTTACTACAGAGCCACGCTGTTGTGATACATGCAGAATGTGGTTTGGCATTGTCTTTCAGAAATAAGTCCCTTGTGTACAGAGATTGCTCCGGATTCTCTGAAACTTTTAATGATATTATGTACCGTGTATGATGAGATGCCCAAACTCTTTACAATTTTATATTGAGAAACTTTATTCTTAAATTGTTGCACTTTTTGCCTTTCACACAGAGGTGAATAACTTTGATTACATATGTGTTATTTCATACTTTTAATTTCTTTACTATTCTTCTACAATGCAGAAAATAGTAAAAAAATAAAAAATACCCTCGAATGCGTAGGTGTGTCCAGACTTTTGACTGGAGCTGTGCAATTGGGCTGTACTCTGCTGGCAATGCTCGGCCCTCATTCAGGGTGGTTGCGGTTGGTGGGTGTCCCTTTGATTGATGCTTGGCAATGTGGGTGGATTGATTTCCTTCCTGTGGGGCCCTGTTGGGCCACAGTGTCACTGGACCCCACTGTCTCAGCCCCATGGTCTTACGCTGCTATATTATTGTGCTGGGGGAGTAGGGCCAGTTCTCCTTATCCACTATAAATCC